>CM023100.1:15664046-15753652 GCA_013103745.1 Gardenia jasminoides | reverse complement strand
CTCTTTGAAAATAAATTTAAGTTTTAAATCCAGCTACAAGTTTATTTATTTCTTTGATTTCACGTTGATGTGTTAAAAGCATGTGCACAAGAGAGATGGGGTGCATAGGTGATTAGTAGCCTAAGTAGAGATGTGATTAAACTTTGATAGGCTAGGTTAAATTGAGCACCTATGGACTAGTTTGATGGGAAAGAAAGAATTAGCAGGCAAGGGGAGTGGGAAAATAGCTTAGGGTTTCTAGGTTGATTTAAACGCAATAACTTTGAAAGCTTGGACTTGGATAGTACGATAGCAAAACAAATATCTAAGACTTAATCTCTTAATGAAACAAGACAAAGAAAGTCGGCCAAGCAAAGGAGAAAAAGAGGAAGAAAAAAAGAAGGAAAAAAGAGAAAAGAGAGGAGAAAAAAGAGAGAGAGAAAGAAAGCAGGAAAATTTTACGAAGTTCAATAAAATAATCTTGGTTTTGGAGCTAGGAGGTGAAACTGCGTAGGAAGCAGGTTACACAGAACAGCATCAACAAAGAAAGGTTTCTTGGTTTCCTTCTATGGCCTGAGCTGGAATTTTGATGGATGTTACATATAATGGTTTGGATTTTGTGGTTCTTTTTGAGCGATTTCATTTCTTATGACATGAGATGGTCTAGGATGGATTGATTAATTTTAAATATTGTACAAGCGCTTCGAATTATGAGTTAGGGTTGGGGTTTCATTAGTTGAGAGAAGATTACGCGGTAGGTTGATGTTTGGCATTTAGTGGATGAAATTAGTGCTTGGTCTTAGCTTAATTCGTGAAATTATGGTGTAAACTTGGATGATTTCATGCCTTCAATTTTCAATAAGATTTAGAGGTTGAAGGTTTGGTGCTGAGTTATGGAATGATTGGGAATTGATGATATTACCTTTGTAGTAATACATTGGGTAGTTTGGATGTGGTGGAATTATTGGAAGGTGAAATGTTGAAAGGCTCAAGTTTGGAACTTTAGGGTTGCATGTTTGTGTGTGTGTCGAGGGCAATATGGGATGTGTAGGCTGGTGTATGTTTGTTATAGCGGTTGAGTCGTTGGAATTACATGTGTGCGTTTTGGTTGCATGAGATACATTTTGGGCATGAAGAACAGGAAAATAGAATTTTACCGGCAGTAACTTTAGCCGTTTTTTTCGTGTTGATCCTTTGTGATTTAACCTTTGGCAAAACATGAAAATTTATAGCCTTCATTCTAGCTTTTCTGTATGCGTTGGAATTTCCTGATTTAGTTGTGAGCAGGTTATGGCCAGGTTTGAATCTAGCCTGTGAATTTCTGTGGAAAATTTCTAGAAACTGTTTCTACTGCGTTTTCACCTAGAATATCTGGGCAGAAGTTGTCTTCACAGAAGTTGTAGTTTGTTCTCTTAGCTTCGAAACGGCACCTCGTACACTCAAATCTGACACTTGTAGCCTGAGATATGGGCAATGGCGTACAAGGTGTCAAAACTGTTTTTTTTCACCTTTCAGTGTGTGTTTTCCGTTTTCATTTTGTCCTCGTCCGTTTTTAGTCGAACGCCCATGCATGTACCTTATTTGCTGTTTTAAGTGTTTCTAAGTGGTTTTGGCGTCTTTTCACAGGAAGTGACGGGGTCGAGGAGACCGGGGAACTTTTCTAACCTCTTTGCTTTTGTACCATCTTTTATTTGCAGTGAGTAATTGTGGGACTTTATACATGAATATGGCAATGAAATGTGTTAAGTGGACATTTGGACGAGGTGTACTTTATCGCGACTTTTCGACCAAAGCTCTCCTTATATGATTGATTCTTAGATAATACGGTTGTGTGATATATAGATATGCATGATGAGTGATATATGAAGCATGCACATGTGATATTATTGGTGATAAGGAGCCGCACCATGTGGATGGTCTGATCCCAAGGGGTGCCTTTGGGGTCTCAATGTCGATGTTATTTCTGACCACTTGGGTGGTTTGATCTCAAGGGATTGCCTTGGGGTCTCAATGGTAAATGTTATTTCTGACCACTTGGGTGGTTTGATCTCAAGGGATTGTCTTGGGGTCTCAATGGTAAATGTTATTTCCGGCGACCAAATAAATGGTCCGATCTCAAGGGTTGCCTTGGGGTCTCAATAGTAAATGTTGTTTTCCAAACCAAATAGATGGTCCTGATCTCAATGCTTTTGGGATCTCAATGATATTATTGCTCAAAAGTATATGTAATCGACCTTGCCGAGTGGGTTGATAATTGGTGGTAGGAGTATAAGGCAGGGTCTACGGATTATCGTGGTTGATCGTTGGCGAATTAAGTGTCAATGGAAGATCAAAGCGTGAAAAGGTAAATGGCTTTGAAGCCACCCGCCAGATCCTTATTTGTGGTGTTACTTTTGCTATTGATTTGAAAATTGTGGCAATGTGATTACATACTTACTCCATTATTCACTAAGCATAGCTTACCCCGTTTCAATTTGTTTTCTACTTTCCTTAGGCTGAAGCGGGGGTGGCGAAGGAATTGACACCTGGTGTAAGCCTTTTACTTTAGCACATGTTTGGGTTGGGGTTTGGCCGTATATTGTATTTTGGATAGCGGTGTGAGAAACCTTGTTGGGAGTTATTACTCTAACACTTGTGGTATTGTAGTGGATATTATGTATATATATAATGTACCTATCGTCCTTTGGTAGAGAATTTGACGCCAGCGTTTATCGCTGGGTTTTTTGCTATCGAGTCCCGGAAATTTGTGGCGTGAAGCCCGGTCCGCTTACCCTGGTTATAGGGGAAGTGCTGTCACAAATACATGCCTATGATGGACGAATTTATTAAGAGTTTTATCAATCAAATTTTCAGCTTATTCTTGTGAGAATAGCACATCTCTTTCTAACAGATTCTTCTTTGAATACTTGAGAGATTTTGAGTGTTCATCCGACTTATCAATCAAGAACCGCACTTGATTGTACGCCATCTACCTACAAACCTTGGTTACGCTAATTCATTGTTCTACTGGGTTGAGATTAAATTCAAGGTTCAGCTCCATGAAGTTAGAGGGGTCGAGAGTCTTCCACAGCTCCAACTTGATATTCGCCAGATCCGCTTGTCAACTCACATCAACACTGGCATTGTCGGGGAGGCAAGAACAAAGATGATAACAGACTTGGGTCTTTCCCCTAGGAAAAATTCTACATTAATTCCATTGGAGGAGCTAAAGAGAAGAATGGATGGTTTGCGGAACCCGGAGGACTGGCAAACTGTCATTAAGCGTAAGAATAAGCACGAAGCTGCTGCAACTGCTTCTGTTCATCCAGGTTCCTCATGATTAAGATGGTTTTTTGGAATATTCGTGGTATTAGTAATTCAGCCTCTATCAATCGTATTAGGAAGATTATTCGTGATCATCAAGTTTCCTTGGTAGGCTTGTGTGAACCCAAAGCTGATTCTTCTTGCATGGAAAAAATTGAACATAAGTTGAATTTTTCGCACTGCATTTCAAATGACTCGGGGAGATTGTGGCTGTTATATTCAACTGATTTTTCTATCTCACTTGTGCTGTAATCAAGTCAATTTATGGTGTTAGAGGTTAGCCACAGTTTTCTTAACCAGAAAATGAATTTGGTTTTAGTCCATGCTAGTTGCTCTGGTGCAGACCGCTAGGCTTTATGGCAACAGTTGGTAGTACTGAATGATTCTTTGCTTCCATTAATTTTCATGGGTGATTTTAATGTAGTTTTAAGTCAACAGGAGAAGAAGGGTGGGCGGCCTTTTCGTGTAGACAAGGCAGCAGATTTTCTGGATTTCTTAAATGTTTTGGGACTAGTGGATGTGGGATATTCTGGATCCACTTTTACCTGGTGCAATAATAGGGGAGGGATGGCTCGTATCTGGAAAAGACTGGATCAAGTTTTAGTTGATGCTCGATGGAACCAGTTGCGGTGTAATATTGCTGTTCGGCATCTTTCACGGTACCCATCTGATCACTCCCCGCTATTAATTACAATTACATCGGCATTAGTGAATGGCCCGAAGACTTTTAGGTTCTTGGATGTTTGGTGCTCACATCCGAATTTTTTGGAGGTAGTAAAACGGGCTTGGGAGCTCCCAACGTCAGGTCATCCGGTTAGAGCTCTGGTAAATAAATTGCATCAAGTCAAAGCTGAGCTCTCCAAGTGGAATAAGGAAATTTTTGGGCAGATTAATGATCGGGTGCAACGGGCTGAAGAAGAAGTTTCTTTGAGGGAGGCTGCATTAGAACAATCCCCATCCTTGCGTGCGGAAAAGGACTTGGAGGCGGCCCAGAAGTGTTTGAGAAATGAGCTGATGCGCCAATCGGCTTTCTGGAGACAGAAATCCAGATTGAAAATTTTCAAGGATGGTGATGCTAACACAAAATTTTTCCATTCCATTGTTCGTCAGCGGCGGATTCGCTTATACATTCACGAAATAAAGGACCAGCAAGGACAGTGGGTGGACGATGCACAGTAAGTTGAAGACACGGCTGTTCACTTCTTCTCATCTATGCTGTCGACGGCACATGGTTCGGCTGTAATGGAGGGGTGTTTAGATGTCATCCCTTCAGTTGTGTCATCTAGTGACAATTTGGATTTGTGCAGGCTGCCTTCAGAAAAGGAAGTCCACAGAGTGGTTTTCGGAATCGATAGTGAGAGTTGCTCGGGGCCAGATGGGTTCTCGGGATCCTTTTTCACAGCATGCTGGGATATTGTTGGGCATGATCTCTATATGGCGGTTTTGGACTTCTTCGCAGGAGCTGACCTTTCGGTTGGCTTTACTTCTATGCTGCCCGCTTTAATTCCTAAATCTGTTAATCCAGTCTTGTTTTCAGAATTCAGGCCTACCAGCCTATGTAACTTTGTCAACAAGGTGATAGCTAAACTCTTAGCTTTGCGGTTAGAAATAGTTTTGCCAAATCTGATTTCCCCTCAATAGAGTGGTTTTGTAAAGGGATGTGTGATCTCTGATAATATATTGATGGCTCAGGAACTAATAGTAGGGATAGGGAGAAAGGTTCGAGGGTCGAATGTGGCCCTGAAACTTGATATGTCGAAGGCATATGACCGTGTTTCCTGGGGTTTTTTAATTCAGGTTATGCGTCGGTTTGGCTTTGGGGAAGTCTGGCTTGATATGGTGTGGCAACTAGTCTCAAATTGTTTCTTCTCTGTTTTGATAAATGGGAAACCTTGCGGCTTCTTTAAGTCTACTTGTGGTCTCCGACAAGGTGATCCATTGTCCCCTGCCCTATTCATCATTGCGGCGGAGGTCTTATCTAGGAAATTAAATGCACTGTTGGATAATCCGCGCTTTGTACCATATTGCATTCTTCCGGCAGTGGAGACACCGACTCATTTGAGTTACGTAGACGATATTTTGATCTTTTCTAATGCTAGTAAGCCGGCTCTGAAATGTGTGATGAAGGTGTTAGACGAATATCAGGAAGCATCAGGTCAGTTGGTTAATGCTTCTAAGAGTGGTTTTTTAGTGGGGCCGAAAGTTAGTAAGCATCGGAGGTTGTTGATATCGCAGGTCACTGGTTTTTCCCATAGAAGTTTTCCTATCAATTACTTGGGTTGCCCTCTGTTTTTGGGGAGAAAGACCCGAGTAGTGTTTGGAGGACTGTTAGACAAGATATCCGGGAAAATTAACTTCTGGCAGACTAAATGGTTATCGGTGGGGGCTAGAATGGTGTTGATTAAACAGGTGCTTAATTCTATGCCAATTCATTTGCTAGCAGTTTTGTCACCCCCAAAAGAGATTCTGTCGGACATCGAAAGAATGTTTTCAAGGTTTTTCTGGGGTGTCAAGGAAGGTCTGAGACGTAAGCAATGGTCCCCCTGGAGTGCCCTGTGCTTTCCAGTAGAGAAAGGAGGGATGGGCTTTAGATCACTAGAATCTATTGTGGATGCATTTTCTTGCAAATTATGGTGGAATTTCAGGCACGGGGAATCCCTTTGGGCGCAATTTATGAACAAGGCTTACTTCTTTGACCGCCACTCGAATCAACTGGATGGTTTTGGGAGGCTGTCAATGACGGTTAAACGGATGTTGAGTGTAAGGCCGGTAGCTGAGTTTCATTTGAAGTGTGAGGCTTCCTCTAGGCTGGTTATGTTTGGTGGGATAACTGGAGTGGTTTAGGTCCACTGGCTTGGAAGTGTCCGAATTTGGCTTCTAATGAGCCACTTTCGGATTTTATTGACAATGGCAGGTTGATGATGGATCGGATGCCCCGACGTTTACCGACTGAAGTTGTGCAGCAGCTTCGGGACTTAGAATTTGTGATTGACGGGAGCCCTAATGTGTTACTTTGGGACCTGTCACCGAATGGAAATTTCTCGATCAAGTCTGCTTACCATTTGTTCCGTAGGAAGAGACAGAGGTCCTATGTGTCTGCTTCGTTCTGGCACCTATCGATTCCTATCAAAATTTCGATTTTCTTGTGGCGATTATTTTCTAGCAAGCTACCCGTGGATGAGGTCCTTACCCGTTTTTGGGTGCATGGGCCGTCCAAATGTGAGTGTTGTGGGAGGGCGCAGGTGGAGACAATAGATCATGTATTCTCCTGGGGGGAGCTGGCAGAACACACGTGGCAATTTTTTGAAAAATTGCTAGGCTTTTGTGGTGCTGGAACTACGGTTCGTGCACGATGGCAAAGCTGGTGGTTACGTGCGCATGGAGGGAGAGGTATGAAGTGGGTTTTTAAGGTTCTCCCCGCGTTTATTCTATGGCGTCTGTGGATTGCTCGGAACAAAGGCAGATTTGAGGGTAAGTCTCCAAGCCACGAGCAAGTACGGTGGGCAATCATTCATGATATTAGAGATGTTTCCCAGATCTTCTTCAAGTCCATTGTTGGAGGAGGTTTGGATTGGGGGAACTAGCTGTCTGCCTTGGGGAAGCGTCGTTCTCAAATACAAGCTATCCGGGTTTCCTGGGCATTCCCCGCAGTGGGGTGGTGGAAGCTGAACACAAATAGAGCAGCTAATGCGTCTACTGCTACTGGTGAAGGCATTTTGAGGGACCCTCAGGGCTGGATGCTCCTTGCATTCACGGAGAATTTTGGGAAGACGGATGCCCTGCAAGTTGAAGCCAAGGCCATCTTGAGTGGTTTACGGATATGCTGCTCTTTGGGCTTCACTCGAATTCAGGTTGAATCAAACTCCAAGGTGATGGTCAATGTGATAAACGGTTCCTATAATGCTTCTGTCCAGGTCCGGCTTTTAGTCAGACAGATTCAACAGCTCCTTGTCACCTTTGGAGTTCCAACATTGTTACCGTCAAGGCAATATGGTTGCCGATGCTTTGGCAAACCTGGGACTGTCTGGTAAATCGCTGCACACGTACTTCGCTCCTGCTGAGTTGCCGGCTTACATCAATGGTTTAGTAAGGCTGGATAGATTACAGATTTGCAATTTTCATTTTTCATGTAAAGATCCTTAGGTTTCCACTTTCGTGGGTATTTGAGGAGTTTTCTTCTCTCCTATAATTCTTGGTATTTATTAATAAAATGGGTACCCAAGCCCGCTCGCCAGATATGATTGGCGGTATAAAAACAAAAAAAAAGATAATCCCTACTTTAATGCCAAAGCCAAGGCATATTGCAAGCCAATGCCCTAATCAAAGAACCATACTCCTACTTCCAAATGGTGACATCATAGCGGACGATAAGAAAGTGTATGAAGGAATGTTGCCATTAGAAGAGGATACGAGTGAGGCCAATGAGGAATTTGCAATGAACGGGGAAATTGGTGTTAGTTTGGTTGCATGACGAGCACTAACTACCCAACTCAAGGATGATACTGCGCAACAAGAAAAAATCTTCTACACACATTATCAAGTCAAGGACAAATTGTGTAGTTTAATCATTGATGGGGAGAGTTGCACTAACATAGGTAGTGCTCACATAGTAGAGAAATTGTCGCTATCAACCATGGACCATCCACCCCATACAAGCTACAATGGCTTAACAATAGTGGTGAAATCTGTGTGTCCAAGCAAGTCCTCGTACCCTTCAAGATTGGTCAATATGAGGATGAAATTCTTTGTGACGTCATTCCAGTGCAAGAGAGTCACATCATCTCAGGCTGACCATGGCAGTATGACAAGAGCATCAACTTCAAAGGGAAGACCAACAAATACTCTTTCATGCATAGAGATAAGAAAATAACTCTTGTACCTCTTACACCCAAACTTGTTCATGAATTTCAAGTGAGGTTACAAAGAGAGTTCGAACAAGAAAACAAGAGGAAAAAGAAAGAGTTTAAGGCCACAAAAAAGAGGATAAAAAGGCATATATACGGTCAGGGAGGAAAGAATGAAAAGAAAATCAAGTTTCTTAACAAAAGCCAAGGATGTAAGGAGAGCCATTAGTGAACATCAACCTCTACTTGTGATATGAGTTGGATAGGACCTAGACGATAATCAAGTTGGAGTTGCGGAAGACACTCGACCCCTCTAACTCGCGGAACTACGAACCTTGAATCTAATCTCAACCCGTAGAACAATGAATTAGTGAACCAAGGCTGTTGATAGATGACGCCACAATCAAGTGCAGTTCTTGATTGATAAGTCACTTGAACACTCAAGCTCTCTTAAGTATTCAAAGAAGAATCTCTTAGAAAAGAGACGTGCTATTCTCACAAGAATAATCTGAAAATTTTATTGATAAAACTGAATGAATAATTTGGTTACATGAGGCTGTATTTATAGCCTTGTAACTAATCCTACTACTACCAGAAAACAATAAAGACTAGCTTAGGAAACAAAACCCTAACTGGACTAAGCTTTGACCTCTAATCCACTAGGAATATTCGGCCATGAGCCTTGCATCAGAAATTAAACTAACTACTAATACTAATTGGGCTCAAGTTCCTAAACTAAACAAGCAAGGCATTCGGCCAATAGAAGGAATAATTCGGTTTAAATAACAAAACCCTAGATGGCCGAATTTAACCCTCAACTTCTAACCCTAGAATTTAGGGCTTATTTTCCCATGCAACTTCCTTGGCTTCAAGTACTTGGATTAACGTGTACAGCTTGTGGTCCTCATTTCCAAGCTCTTGAAGGTTAATTGGACATCCCACTTGACCTTGTATGTGACACACCAATGCTTGCATGGATTCTTTAAGCTTTTTGGCATGTGCTCTTGTCATTGGAGCATCCGTGACTAATGGAACATCCTTAACTTCTTTGGTGGCAGCCATGAGCTCATCATCATTCCCCTCATCTTGAAGGTGATTTGTCCTCAAATCAAGCTCGTTGTCTGCATGAAAGGACTTAAGTCAGATACGTTAAAAGTTGCATATACACCATACTCACCAGGAAGGTTAAGCTTATACGCGTTGTCATTAATTCGTTCAACCACTTGAAATGGCCCATCTCCTCTTGGAAGCAATTTGCTACGCCTTTGAATAGGAAATCGTTCCTTCCTCATGTGAATTCACACCCAGTCACCAAGTTTAAAGATCATCTTACGGCGATCCTTGTTTGCATTTTATACATATTGCAATGTACGTTTCTCAATGTTATCATGGACCTTGGCATGGTTAAAGTGTCCCCAAGCAAGTCCAAATCAGTTTTGGAAATTGATGAAGTATTACTTCCCTGATTTGACTCCTATCCAGCCGTTTGTCCTTGTCTTGTTCCTGTCTTCACACGATCTGTCCAGCCACTATTAGGAAGTATTTTCTGGTTCTTTCTAGCCCTTTAAAGTCATGTTTTAAGTCCCAAAGCAAGTCCAATTCAGTTCTTGAATTTTCTTGAATCTAGTTCCTAAATTCAATTCCTACTCAAATCAAGTGACAAATTCATTGATTTTGTGCGGACAGCTTAGGGAGCTAATTTCCACCAATTTTTTCAGTCTTTTTCATAGTCTTTTCAGTCATTTTTCTGAGTATCTTCCAGCCCCAAATTACTTTGAAAATTTGCAGCCTTCAAACACCACATCTTGGTGTGAATTTGAGTGACAAGTTCAATTGAACAACTTGAAGAAAAATTCTGATTTCTTCAAGAGAGGCAATCAAGTGAATTGAGAAGTGATTTGTGAGATCATTAGAGTGTTCGAAACACTTGAGTGATACGAGAGAGTGAGGAAACACTTAAGGGAATGTGTGAGGCATTTTTCCACTAAAGTTTGTTGAATTTTGCAGGTTTAACCTTAATTTTGCATATTTAACCATGGCTAAGGAAGATGAGATAACCATGAATCAGTTTAATTGCTTGGAGGATAAAACCTTCAAGAGGAGGGGTTCCAAACCTTCTAGTAGACATCGAGAATATCACCCTTATGTGCCTAAATGAGTAAATGCTTTGGCATTGCGTGATGTAGAAGAGCAACTGAAAGTCATTAAAGCTCACCAAAGTAATTGGTTCTACACTCGTTGCTATGTCAAGGATAAACTTCTTAGCATGCCATTGACAGGAGTTGTACAATCAACCTTGCAAGCACTATCTTGGTTGAGAAATTAAATCTTCCAACCGTTGATCTTATTCAGTCATATAAGTTGCAAAGTGCTAGTGGTGATATCTGGGTTACTAAGTAGACACTTGTTCCTTTCCATATTGGTAGATACGTAGATGAGGTATTTTGTGATGTTGTTCCTATTCAAGTGACGCATATATTGTTGGGAGAGTTGTGGATGTCTAAGAACGATGTTAAGTATGATGGGCAAACTAATAAGTATGCCTTCATATTTAATAGTCGTCGTTTCAAACTTGGGTCACTTACTTATGAGCAACTTTGTGAAAACCTTGCTATTCTTCTGCATGAAACGCAATCAAGGGAGTTAGTTAAAGGTGACGTGCAATCATCTGGAGAGGAAGCTACTGCACAAAAGGTTAACAAACATGACAATGTCGAGGCAAAATCCATGAATAAGGCAAAAGATTGCTCAGTTTTAGTGGAAAGAAAAGAAAGGGAGCAAGCAATACTTGCAAAAGCCAACGTTGAGAGCAAACATTTTGTGTTTATGACTAACCATCCTTGCTTTATTTTGCCTAGTGTGTTTATTGCTTTTTCACAGGTTAATGAGGCAATTAAAGTGCTTAATCAAGGGGTTACTTATGATGGTTTCAATTCACTTGTGGATCTTAGTGATAATCAATGGTCAAGTGCATTGCCAAAATTTGGTAAATCTGTCATTATTTCATTGACCATTAACAAGGTAAACTCCTTTCCTAAAACTCCTTGTTATCATGGTACACCTATTGAGTTTGCACTGCCTATGAAGGTACATACTCTTGAGCTTGATATGATTGACTATACACCTGGTTTTGAGAAATCGATTGCTGCCTACTTGAGCATAGCTGGTTTTTTTTTGAATTGTTCATGCATGCTAGACATCTAGAATTACTTGGTCTTATTTTTAGGATTGTTAAAGCATGTAATATGGTCTATCATCTTGGAATCATGAATTTTGATAAAGCTGTTCATTTACTCCATGACCATCATTCTAGAATTCATTTGACTCACTTTATGAATTACAATTGTCTTAGTCTATTTTTGAGTCCTTATGTGTTGTTTATTTTCTTTGAATCTAGTGATCACTATGTGTGTGTTAGTAGTTGTGTTTTTAGAATATTTAAAGTTCTTGACTTAATAGGTAATGTGTTTAATGTAGTTGATTTGCCTAAGAGTCTTTATCCTCATTTCATTATAGTTCATGCATTTGGATTGCATTTAACATCCATGTTAAGGAAATTTGCATCTATTTCGTTTAGAGATTCTAATCTGTGTTTAGGACAAGTTCTAAGGCCTAGATTGGTACATGGAATTCACATATTTCCATCATGTTATCAATTAGGGGACTGTAGTGATTACATTTATTTCACTAACATTCATTCACCATTCTTTGTGTTTGATCCAGGTATACTTGTGATGGACTGTTGGCAAAGTTCGTGTGAGCTGAAGCATGCATGCTGGCTTGTGTTCTGATTGAATAAAAGGCATGTTTCTTGGCTTACCTTCATTAAAACATTCCCTGAAGTTCTCCATTGCAAACGATCCTTCGATTTGGGACAAATCACCTTTCAAGAGGGGGGGAATGATGAGAAATGGAATGATGGACGCTTTGATTTGGGATCATTTCTTATATTCTTATCCAAGGGGATTAAAGATTAAAGCTCCAAGATGTCATGAAGATTCCTTCCTTTAAACAATGCTTGGATCAAAGATTTATACTTTGTTTCAAATTAAAGAATGAAGCTGCCGTTTGGAGCCTTTTAGAATAAGGGCACAATTGTCTAATTTTTCATTGTTTTCCTTAAGCATTTTAGTAGGAATAATATCGGACCAAGGCTTTGTCATGATGTCTGAATTTTGGGTAGCTTATCTATTTTAATAATTGTTATTTAGTAGCTTCCTAAAAGCTAGGGCTATATTAGCCAATTTTAGTTAGGTTAGGTTTTTAGTAATTTGAGTCCAAATTGGTCTAGGATTCGTGAGACTTTTGTAAGGCTATAAATAAGCCTACAAACCATCAATTTTATTCAGACAAGTTATATCAAATATTTTGTGAGGTTTTCACTTTCTCTTTCCAAGAGAGCCTTTCTTGAATACTTGAGAGTTTTCTTGAGTTATTCAATCTTGAACTTATCAATCAAGTAATCACCTTGATTGTGGCGTTCTTCTACCAAAAATGTTGGTCTGCTAAATCATTAGATTGTGGGTGAAGGTTAAGTCCAAGGTTCATAATCTCGGGTTTAGAGGGGTCAATTGTTCCGCCATCCAACTTGAATCTTCATCTAGATCCGTTGTTGACAAATACGTGCTCGCCTTGTTTAAAGGAAGGAATCTTCATGACGTCTTGGAGCTTTAATCCCCTTGGATAAGAATATAAAAAATGATCCCAAATCAAAGCGTCCATCATTCCATTTCTCATCAACTTGTTCCTTTGAGCAAAGAGGTTATGCTTTCTATTGATTAACTAGACACATCCTTACCATCCACTATCATGTCTCTTTTGTAGGAATATGAAGATATCTTTACCGAAGAGATTCCAAGTGGACTACCACCTATTTGAGGCATTAAGCACCAGATTGACTTTGTTCTAGGAGCTTCATTACCCAACTGACTAGCATATAAAAGCAACCCTAAGGATACTAAGGAGCTATAATGGCAAGTAGATGCATTGTTGAGCAAAGGTTGGGCACATGAAAGCTTGAGTTTGTGCACTGTGCCAATCATTGTAGTTCCCAAGAAAGATAGTAAGTGATGAATGTGTATTGATTATAGAGCCGTCAACACCATCACGGTAAAATATTGACACCTTATACCTAGATTGGATGATATGCTTGATGAATTGTATAGTGCCATTATATTTTCCAAGATTGACTTTAAAAATGGATATCATCAAATTAGCATTAAAGAAGGAGACAAATGAAAAACCGCTATGAGTGGTTGGTTATGCTATTTGGGTTAACCAATGTTCCAAGTATTTTCATAAGTCTTATGAATCATGTTTTATGCCCTTTCTTAGGAAAATGTGTTGTGGCTTATTTTGATGACATTCTAATTTATAGTAAGACTTTAGATGAGCATCTAAAACACTTGAAAGCTATTTTGGACATGCTTTGATGAGAAAAGCAAGAAGTGCACATTTTGCACTAACAAACTCGTGTTTCTAGGTTTTGTTGTTAGTTCACAAGGTTTGGAGATAGATGAAAGTAAAATCAAAGCTATCCAAGACTGGCCCATGCCTATATCGATTGGTGAGGTCCAAAGTTTCCATGGCTTGGTGAGCTTCTATTGGTGCTTTGTGAAAGATTTCAGTTCCATAGTAGCCTTGTTGACCACAATTATCAAGAACATGAAATGCTTCATTGGGGGGAAGCTCAAGAAGAAGTGTTCCAAATGCTTAAGCACAAATTAACACATGCAACTTTGATTTCTTTACTTGACTTTTCTAAGACTTTTGAAATTGAATGTGATGTGAGTTGACAACGGATCTAGACGAATATCAAGTTAGAGTTGCGGAAGACTCTCGACTCCTCTAACTCGCGGAACTACGAACCTTGAATTTAATCTCAACCCGTAGAACAATAAATTAGCGAACCAAGGCTTCAGGTAGATGACGCCACAATCAAGTGCAGTTCTTGATTGATAAGTCGATTGAACACTCGAAATCTGTCAAGTATTCAAAGAAGAATCTCTTAGAAAGAGACGTGCTATTCTCACAAGAATAAGTTGAAAATTTTTATTGAAAACTTGGTTAATAATTTCGTCCATCATAGGCTGTATTTATAACCTTACAAGTAATCCTAATACTACTAGGAATCAATTAACACTTAAGCTGAAAACTAATCCTAATTGAACTAGGCTTCTGGCCCATTAAACCATGTAGGTAATTCGGCAAAGCTTAAGTAATCAAAACAGAAATTAAGCTAACTTACTAATGGTAATTGGACTTAATTAACCAAGCTGAATTAACAAGGTGTAATTCGGCCCATTACAATAAAAACCAACTAAACAATAATTAACCCTAATTCGACCCAAGCTATTTAGGGTTGAGTCTTCAAATCACCTTTCTCATCTTCAATGACTTGGATTAATGTGTAAAGCTTGTGATCCTCATTGCCAAGCTTTTGAAGATCACTTGAATGATGAATCCTTCCTTAGATAGCTTTTAGCTCTTTCATCATTCCCTCCTCTTGAAGGCAATTTGTCCCAAATCGAAGGATCGTTTGTGATGAAGAACTTCAGGGAATGTCTTGATGAATGCAAGCCAAGAAGCATGCCTTCTAGTTAGCTGGATCACGAACCAACGTGCACGCTTTAGCTTACTTGAATTTTGCCAATCCGAGTGTAGTGTAAATAAAAGGAGAGTGAGTTGAGTGAAGAAGAAAAGAAAAGAGTGCGCGGAGCTAATTGTGAGTGGAAAATAAATGAGCGTGAAAGGGTTTATTATTTTTCTAACAATCTTAACTTTACTTTGTTTAGTGTTAATGGTCTTTTTCAGGTACAACAAGGTGAAGTAAAGATGGTTTTGAGGTGCACCATTGCAAAGTCTTTAAATGGAACCATGTTCTTTCGAGGCATTGCTAATTTCTACATTCACTCCAAAGAATTGAAGACCGTTTTCACCAACCAACCTTTGAGTTTGAAAGGGAGTCTTCAATCTTATCCTCTAGTTCATTCTTTTGCGTTTGAAAGCCGTGCCATTTGTTTGGATTGTGTAGATTGTTATGGTAGTCCTTTGAGTCATTCTTCTGATGTTGTTGATCATGCTAGTTGCTTATGTTTTGTCAGTTATTTTGATAATTATTTGAGTCATTGTGAGAGTCCTATTTGTTTTAACTGTGAGTGTCTACCATTGAGTCCTTATGAGTTGTCTGTTCTAATTAATTCGTGTGGTTATTGTGTTAGTAGTGATGATGCATATTTATTTAGTAAGTTTAATGTGTTCGTAGATTGTGTTAAGCGTCGTCTAATGATGCATGGGGTACAAACTTTTCCTACTTGTTATCAATTGGGTAAAGTGGGTAAATATCTGTGTTTCCTCATCATTCATTCCTCGTCTTTCATTTTTGATCCAGGTATACTTGTGATGGGCTGTTGCCAAAGTTCGTGTGAGCTGAAGCATGCATGCTGGCTTGTATTCCAATTGACTAAAAGGCATGTTTCTTGGCTCACATTCATCAACACATGGCCTGAAGTTCTCCATCGCAAATGATCATTCGATTTGGGACAAATCGCCTTTCAAGAGGGGGGGAATGATGAGAAATGGAATGATGGACGCTTTGATTTGGGATCATTTCTTATATTCTTATCCAGGGGGATAAAGCTCCAAAACGGTCGTTAGATTCCTTCCTTTGAACAAGGCTTGGATCAAAGATTTATACTTTGTTTCAAAATTGAAGAATGAAGCTACCGTTTGAAGTCTTTTAGAACAAGGGCACAATTGTCTAAATTTCCCATTTTTTCCTTAAGTCATTTTAGTAGGAATAATATTGGACCAAGGCTTTGTCATGATGTCCGAATTTTGGTAGCTTATATATTCAATAATTGTTATTTAGTAGTTTCCTAAAAGATAAAGCCATGCTTGGCCTATTCTAGTTAGGTTAGGTTTTTAGGTATTTTTGAGTCCAAGTTAAAGTAGGATTTTGAGTGTTTGTAAAAGCTATAAATAAGCTTTCGTCTCCAATATTTTCATAAGACTTTGATTAATGAAAATTGAGAGTTTCTCTTTTCTTGTTCCTTGGGAACGACCCTTGATACAAAGTGAATGAGTTCCTTTGTTCAAGTTTAGGTTTATCAATTCAAGAACACGTTGAGTTGTGGTGCCTTTCTACCAAATTCCTTGGTTCGCTAATTCGCTAGATTGTGGGTTGAGATTCAATTCGTAGGTTCACAATCTCGAGGGTTAGAGGGGTCGTAGGATTTCCATCCCTTTTGTACCCATAACCTATTCAAGATAGATCATTCCTGATATGAACTACGTTAATTAATAACGCAACCCGCACACGAAAGATGTAGGATCTAGGGTTTCGGTAAACAAAGTTGGATCACACCGCGGAAGACCTTCACCCGTTGAACACGTGGACAACGAACGTTGGTATAAAGATAGAAGGCCACAATTCAAGCGTGTTCTTGAATTGATAAGTCAATGAACACCTAAGAATTCTCTAAGGTATTCAAGTTCAAGGAAGCAAGAGAAGTGATGAACACTCAAAAGCAATTTGCTAAATATTTCTTGTATATAAAAAATGAAATAAGGTGGCTTATTTATAGCCTACAAGACATGAAATCCTAGTCCAAATAGAAAACCTAAATTCGGCCTGCTTTAGAAGCTTAAAGAACTGAAACCCTAACTAACTAGGAAACTAGTTTTTAGGAACTACTAATAATCCTAAATACTAAACAATTAGGAAATACCATAAAAGGCATTCGGCAAGGCCCTTGTTCACACCTAGCCAATTGCTTTATTGGACAAACAAGAACTTAACTAACAAATGAAAATAAATTCTGTAGGCGTGATCGTTAGACGTGGGCACGCCTAACTGATATCAACGCTTCTGTTCAACAGCACCTTAGGCGTGACCACTCAGCGAACGCGTCTAACTAAACCCTCATGAACACTTAGCGGTGATCTTGCACATCACGAACCAATGCGACTAATTCCTCCTGAGCCGTTTGACCCTTACGCGCGTCATTGGACCGAGGTACTTGTAACTTGAATTTGCACCATAAACTCCTTGATCTTAACTCTATTCATTGGACCCCAACGCACCATAGTTGGGTCATTCAAAAAGACACGAACACCTCTTGGGATTCATTATCATTCCCCTCCTCTTGAATAGATTTGTCCTCAAATCATTGGAGCGTTTAAAATGTAGCAAGGATGGACATACACGGATGATCACGATCTTAGTAACATGGTGCTTGGACAACCTCTTAATGCTCATCAAAACACTTGGTACATGAAACTCAGCATTTGTTGGCAGCAACATGTAAGAATTAGCAATATCTTCATATGAACAAACAAATGATGAAGACATCAATGGCGACCAAATGCTGCTCAACTCCATGGACTGATGAAAGCTAGGAAAACAGTGATTCACTGCTGGTTTAGACACTTCATATGTGACTGGTACAAGCACAAAATCAGGTTACACTCCTTTAACAAAGACTGAAAATTACGGTCGACCTTACAGCCTACAAAAATGAAATAACTTTCAACTTGTTTCAAACCAGAAATTGGACATATAAGGAATGGAACATCATTAGTTAAATGGTAAGAAGGTATAGCATAAGAGTTAAATGTAAAAACTCCCTTAGAAACTTCACTATTCCTTCCATCAACTAAAAACCCGATTGCTAGTTCATTACTTTGACCTTCAAAATCTGCATGAGAATGACTGGAATTAGAACTAGAATTATGCACATAACAAGGCAAAGATGATGAGTAATTCAAGGTTAAAGAATGAGAATAAAAATCAGGAATTTTCCCTTCAAGATGCCCACGAATTGCTGCTCCATTGGTTTGGACAGAATTGTGCTCCATGAATTGACACCAAATAGATCTAACACCAAGAAGGCAAACTCCATGCAAACTCATTAATTGTACAAGTGACTTTGGAATGGAACATTGCATGACTAACTCCACTTGACCTTGCTTGACCTGCACAAAATAAGAAATACTACACAAAGCAAAGGTAAGTTCATTATAAAAATCATAAGTTCTCACATTCTTACTCATCTCACTTGATTTTTCAATCTCTTTTTCTTGAGTGCCTTTCTCAATTTTTACCTCATGCTCACTCTTTAATTTTATCTCTTCACTCACACTCATATTTTGTATGGCACATTCAACTACATTCTCCCATTCCTTAGGTTCAATGCTGATTTCTTCTAGTTCAACTTCACTTTGAATGAGATTATGTTGGCTTTCATGAGCAATGATCTCTACAAACTCTTCTTTAGGAGATTCTTGGATATTGCTTTCAACTTTTTCCTTCAATTGCTTTTCATGTAGAAGACGTTGATAAGTCTCCCACCATGATTCCTCCTTATATAGGTCATCCCTAGACTTAGATTTGGAAGAAATTGATGAATTTTGTTCCGTATGCCTTCTAGATGGTCTTTCTTCCTTTTGCTCACAATACTTGGATTGATGACGCTTAGATTCTTGACACTGCCACTTTTGATTTTCTTCATAAGCACGTCGTCCATTGTATACTTCCTTAGCATGAAGATGATCTGTCCTTTCTTTGAGTGTGTGACAATCATGATTAGAGCGCATGGAACCTCTCCTCTTGACTTCCTTATTCACCATTCGATCAAGTTGTCTTTCAAGAGGCTCAAAACTGTCATTTATCACTTGTTTTAATGCTTCTTTCAAGGACTCCATCATGAAACTAATTTCAGCTTGTTGGGATGCCATTTAAACCTGCAAAAATGATTAGTAATAAAAACAAATAGACCTCACGCACTCCCTTATGTGTATACACTCAACCCTCGTGTTTACACTCAATAAACACTCTATTACTCTCACCAATCACTTCTCAAGTCAACTTTGGTAACAACTTGAAGAAATTAGAGCTTCTTCTAGTGTAGACCAACTTACCAAATTAAACCACGGTGAATTAGGCAAGAATGACATGAAAAATTAGGAAACAAAGACACAAAGTAGGAATCAAAGACACAAATAGATTAGGAAACTCAGACACAAAGGATAGGAAACACTACAAAAAGAATTAGAAAACTAAGACACAAAAGATTAGGAAACAAAGAACCAGTTTAAGTGCTCAACAAAAAGTCAAACAAAATGGTGAAATAAGACTGATTAAGATGCTGGAAATTGTCTTTAAAAGCTGAAAACAAACCCTAGAAAACAAAGCTAAACTATCGCAAAACAAGAAACCCTAACCCGATTTCCTTGGACACTTTTTCTTTGCTTCGGTTTTCTGGTTGGTTTCCAAAAATTTCTGGACAGTGTTGCGGTTGTTTGGAGCAGTTTTTCAGGTAGATTTTGGGCAGCAAACACGCAGCACTTGTTTCCAAAAAAGTGGTTTTCAAAACTGGTTAAGGAAGGAATAAATGGAAGTGGTTGGCTTTTCCAATTTAGACTTGGACTTTGCTTTGTTTCCAAATCAGGTTTGGAATGCTCTTCTTCCACCGCCCTTAGAAGTCTTTTCCTTGTTGAAGTTTCAGCTTTGGCCTTTCTTTTCTTTGCTGTTTCGTTGCTTTTGTTTTGTTTTTTTGTTTTTTTTTTTTCACAAAGCAACAATTTCTTAACAAGAAACGGTTAGGCTGCACAAGAATAGTTTCAAGAACCAATTACAACTTGCAAGAATCAAATTGTAAGGTCTGATATTTTTCAAGAATGGCTTCAAGATTGATGTAATAGTATCAAGATTACACAACCACAATCAAGAAAGCTTCAAGATTCAATCAGGTATGCCCAAGAACCCTTTAAATTTGCAAGGATCACAAGACAGATTCCTATTTTCTAGCAATGAGTTTCGGACACAACCTCTACTTCCTTTTTTTTTTTTGACTCAAAGAAAACTAGATGCAAAACACAAACCCTAAACAGCACTTCGACAATCAAGATTGGTTCGGCTTATCAAAGAACAACAAAAAAAAAGATCGACTTTAATGAGAGGACAAGAACGTCGAAGAAGAAACAAGAACAAGAACACTAAGCAAGAATCGAAACTATATATTTTTTTTCTGATTTTCTTGACATACAATAGACACAAAACAGCAAGGACACGAAGGGGAAAAAAAACACAGAATTTGAACGATGCAATCAAGAGGAATTCGGATGAACAGTAGCGGTGAACAGTATCACTGTCTTGGATGAACAGATTACTCGATTTTTTTTTTTTTGAATTTTGAAGACTCAAGAAACGAAAACAATTGACTCAAAATAAGAAAAAAGATATACTTTGTTACCTCCAACTAGCTCGATACCAAGCGATCGAACTTCGTTAATTAATAACGCAACCCGCACACGAAAGATGTAGGATCTAGGGTTTCGGTAAACAAAGTTGGATCACACCGCGGAAGACCTTCACCCGTTGAACACGTGGACAGCGAATGTTGGTATAAAGATAGAAGGCCACAATTCAGCGTGTTCTTGAATTGATAAGTCAATGAACACCTAAGAATTCTCTAAGGTATTCAAATTAAACTTCAAGGAAGCAAGAGTGATGAACACTCAAAAGCAATTTGCTAAATATTTCTTGTATATAAAAATGAAATAAGGTGGCTTATTTATAGCCTACAAGACATGAAATCCTAGTCCAAATAGAAAACCTAAATTCGGCCAGCTTTAGAAGCTTAAAGAACTGAAACCCTAACTAACTAGGAAACTAGTTTTTAGGAACTACTAATAATCCTAAATACTAAACAATTGGGAAATACCATAAAGGCATTAGGCAAGGCCCTTGTTCACACCTAGCCAATTGCTTTATTGGACAAACAAGAACTTAACTAACAAATGAAAATAAATTGTAGGCGGATCGTTAGGCGTGGGCACGCTAAGCGATATCAACGCTTACGTTCAACACCTTAGGCGTGACCACTCGGTAGCACGCCTAGCTGAACCCTCATGAACACTTAGCGGTGATCTTGCACATCCACGAACCAATGCGGCTAATTCCTCCTTGAGCCGCGTTTGACCCTTGCGTCATTGGACCGGAGGTACTTGTAACTTGAATTTGCACCATAAACTCCTTGATCTTAACTCTATTCATTGGACCCCAATGCACCATAGTTGGGTCATTCAAAGACACGAACACCTCTTAGATTATCAACGCGTCACCAATTCGTTTCTTCAAGAGCGGGATCTTGGAGATTCGGGTTCGCATCAGAATGTGATGTCTCAGGTATTGGAATTGGAGCTGTGCTTATGCAATAGGGTCGACCGATAGCATACTTTAGTGAAAAACTTAATGGCACTTCCTTGAACTACTCAACTTATGACAAAGAGCTCTATGCTTGGTCCGTGCTTTGGAAATGTGGCACTGCTTGAGATCAAAGGAGTTTGTAATTCATACCAACCATGAGTCACTCAAATGCCTCAAAGTTCAACATAATCTAAGCAAGAAGCATGCTTGGTGGATTGTGTTTGTCGAGTCTTTTCCTTATGCTATAAAGTACAAAACCGGTAAGACAAATGTGGTAGCCAATGCCATGTCACGCAGGAATACTCTAATTTCAACTTTAGATGCTAAGCTTTTAGGATTTGAGTTGATTAAGGAGTTATATGTGCAAGATTCTGACTTTTGGTCGATATTTGAAATGTGTAAGCAAGCTGCTCATGGGAAATTTACTTGACAGATGGCTTCTTGTTTTATTCTAATCAATTGTGTATTCTCCACAGATCCATATGAGAATCACTGGCTTAGGAATCACATTGTGAAGGTTTAATGGGTCATTTTGGTGTAATTAAAACTCTTGCTATTTTGCAAGAACACTTCTATTGGCCACACATGAGACGTGATGTGGAGAGACTTGTAGATAAGTGCATCACGTGCAAGTGAGCCAAATCCAAGGTAAGGCCATATGGTTTATACACACCTTTGCCTTTCCTACTGCTCCATGACTTGATCTTTCTATGGATTTCATTCTTGGTCTACCTAGGTCAAAAAATGGTAATGATTCCATCTATGTAGTAGTCGACTGTTTTTCTAAGATGGCAACATTTCATTGCTTGCCATGAGACTAATGATGCATCTCATGTAGCTAACTTGTTTTTCAAAGAAATTGTGAAATTGCATGGCATACCTAGGACCATTGTTTCGGATTGTGATGTTAAATTTCTTAGTTACTTTTGGAAGACATTATAGTCTAAGTTAGGCACCAAATTGTTGTTTTCTATGGCTAGCCATCCTCAAATCGATGGACAAACTGAGGTGGTTAATGGTACTTTGTTTACCTTACTACGATGCCGTTATTAAACAAAAATTAAAACTTGGAAGGAATGCTTTCCTCATGTCGAGTTTGCCTATAATCGCATTATTCATTCTACTATTCAATTCTCACCATTTGAGGTTGTTTATGTTTTAACCCACTAACCCCTTTGGATTTGGCACCTTTGCCTATGCATGAGCATGTTAACCTTGATGGTAAGAAATGAGCAGAATTTGTGTGGCAATTGCATGATAAGGTATCTCAATATTGAGAACATACTACCCAAGTTGTGCAACAATCTAACAAAGGACATCAAAAGATGGTGTTTGAACCTAGAGATTGGGTATGGTTGCATATGCACAAAGAACAATTCCCAATTCAATGCCACAATAAGTTGCTTCCAAGGGTGATGGCCCACATTCCAAGTGGTGGAGCATCAATGACAATGCCTACAAACTTGATTTGCCAGGTGAGTATGGTGTTAGTACTACATTCAATGTTGCTGATTTGAGTCCATTTGATGCAGGTGATGCGTGTGATTTGAGGACAAATCCTTCGCAAGTGGAGGGGAATGATGCGGATGTGCAAGCTGTCCAAGGTTCGCATGCATCTCAAGTTCACATACCTAGTGGTCCGATTACTTGTGCACATGCTAAAAGGCTTAAAGATTCACTCCAAGCATTGGTTAGGGCTGTACACGAGGCAAATGGAAGCTCGAAGGTGTTTGAAGGTCTTTGAGTTGATGAATATCTGTGTGTTGCATTACTTCAAGTCACTCAAGACATCAACACCTTGGAGACTTAAGGAACCAGTTTCGTTTGCTCATTTGTTTCTTAGGAATTTGCATTGAATAAGCCAGTCTTGTTTGGTTTTTTGTTCGCCTTGGTTGGTAGTTGATTTACTTAGTCGTTCCCCCTAGTTCTAGTGGGAATAAGTCGGCCCGCAATAGTCAAAGCTAGGGCCGAGAGTCTTTCTTTATTTGTAAGCCTAGAGTTAGTTGGAAAGGTTTTGTAATACATGCCTATGGAATTCTAGACTTGTGCAATCGGTTTCAATTCTAGGAACAATCGGTTTCTCTCTCTATCTCTCTCTCTCTCTCTCTTTTGATTAGGGTTTAGCATTAGGTTTCTTTGCATGGCAGCGGTGGCTGCCCTTCACCATCCGGATGGTGAAGGGCACAATGAAAACACTCCAGTCTTTCAAAAAACAATCCTTTTCTTCGCTCTTTACAGGGGGGGTGAATAAACCAGGCTCGGAAATTCTTGCCATGAAGGCCACTCATCGTGGTGAGCCTGCTGTGGTCTTCAAGGCCACGGATATGTTGGCTGTGTCTTCCTCCTTCCGCTTTGCTTTGGTGGGCAAGTTCTCCAAGGGGCGACCCAAGATGCAAGAGATCAGAAAGTTTCTCACATCCTTGGATTTGAAGGAGGCAGCCACGGTTGGTCTTTTGGATTACAGGCATGTTCTGATTCGATTTGGTAATGAAGCCGACTTTCATCGAGTTTGGGCAAGAAATATCTAGTACGTTTATGGAGCGCCGATGCGCGTCTTTAAGTGGTCCTCCAGATTCCATGTTGATCGAGAATCGTCATTGGTACCCGTTTGGTTTAGTCTGCCAAAGCTTCCGGTGCACCTTTTCAACAAACAATGTTTGTTCCATATTGTTTCGTGCTTGGGGACGCCACTGCTTGTTGATGCTGCAACGCTTTCATTGACCAGTCCCAATGTAGCAAGGGTATGCGTGGAGGTGGATCTATTGCAAGCCCTGTCGCCTAGGGTGTGGGGGGATATGGGGGATGGGGTGGGCTTCTGGCAGTCTCAATAGCCGGAGAACTTGCCTAAGTATTGCCCATATTGCTTTCATCAAGGCCATGTAGAGGAGGAATGTCGGGTGAAGAATCTGCAAGTTCATTCGGAATTGCAGGAGGATGATGGGCGACAATTGGGGAAGAATGGGCATGTGCGGGAGGAACAAAGTTCAAAATTACAGGCTGTTCAAGAGCTATGGCAGGTGTTTAAGCCAAGAGATGGGTGGAAAAACAAGTGGAGGAAGGTACAAGAGGTGAGCGGAGAGGAGTGCAGGAGGTGTGACAGGTGGGAAGGAGGGTGGGGTTTAGTAGGGTTGCGATGGTGGAGGCGGTGGTGACCAATTCTGACAGGAGACCATGCAGGTCCCAAGTTGCTTCGAGCGAAGCGATCAGTTGAGACTTTGCAGCAAGGAGGTTCACGAAATGCACGATGCCTCTCCGCATTAAAGAATCCTGAAACGGCGGCCAATTGGCAACCTTGATTCACGGTTAATGCGGCAATAGCTACTTAGTGGATAGCAGATGGAACTTCACAAAATCTTGATGATCTTGAACATTCAGATGTGTATAAGCGTGGAATCAAGCGAGGAATACATGAAATGGTTGAGCGAGTCATGAATGCGGCGGAAGGTGCGATAGAAACATTCTTGAGAGGTGGTTCTTAGAGCATTCCTGATGAGGAGATAGGTGTGGTGGAGGAGATGAAATCCGGGATGGTGGGTAACATAGTCTTTCTCCAGCGGAAGGCTTGGAAGGTAATAGAGGATCAATCAGCTCCGGAGGTTGGATGGTCTCAAAGATGGTTGGCAACCAGTGGGTCGTAGGTCCAAGAAAACGGGCTCGGCATCACTAGATTCTTCCCCCCTGGTATTTAATGTTTAATTTAATTTTTTGGAACATTCGAGGGATTTGCAATTCTGTTTCATTGGCTCGAGTAAAGAATTTGGTTAAAACTCATCATATAATGTTGTTAGGACTTTGTGAGCCTTTGGCTGAACATGGTAAATTACAATTTGTTAAGCATAAGCTGAATTTTGATAGTGCTTTGTCGAATAGTGTTGGGCGGGTTTGGGTGTTATATCGAGATTGTTTAGTGGCAAACATCGTTGCACAGCTGAGTCAAGTCAGTTTCTAGCTCTGGAAATGTATCATGCTTCATTTGATTACCCGATTTTCTTTGTTGGTTATTCATGATTGTGATAGGATGGAAGCGGGGGAGTTGTGGCGTCAGTTGGTGGATTTGAAGGGTTTGGGTTTGCCAGTGCTGATGATGGGTGATTTTAATGTTGTAATAAACCAAGATGAAAAGAAAGGAGGGAGGCCGTTTATGGTGTCGGAGGCTATGGAATTTTTGGACTTTATGGATGCAATGGAGCTGGTTGATCTTTGGCTTCTCACAGTTCAAGATTTACATGGTGCAATAATCGGGGAGGACGAGCTCGAATCTGGAAGAGGTTAGACAGGGTTTTGGTGAACAATGACTGGCTCAAACTTGAGGCGAGAACCTCGGTTAGACACCTGGCAAGGGTTGCATCGGATCATTCCCCCTTGCTGATTTCTTGCACGGCCAAGCGGGGCTCGGGGCCTAAGAGCTTCAGATTTTTGGATGTTTGGGCTGCGCACCCGACCTTCTTGGATGAAGTAAAGAAGGCTTGGGCATTCCTTGAGGCGTCCAACTGGGAGTTTTTGCGAAAGCTCAAGCTGGTCAAGAGTCATCTATCTAAATGGAATCATGAGGTTTTTGGAAATGTGCTGGATCGGGTTCGTCTTGCGGAAGAGCAGGTGATGCGGGATGAATTGGCTGTTCAAGAGAATCCTTCAGACCAGGCGGTGTCCAGTTTACTGCGTGCACAAGGCTTCCTTCGAGCTAAATTATTCTGAGCGGCTTGGAAGCGAAGGCTCTAAAGTTTCTCAAGGATGGGGATGCCAATTCCAAATTTTTTCACTTTCGCTGGTGCAGTGGTGATCAGGCGTTCATTCATGGAGTGTTTGAAGGGAATGGGGAATGGGTTGGAGAGGAGAGTCGGGTGGAGGAGCTAGCAGTGGAGTTTTTTCAGAATTTGTTGGGAGGAGGTGTGGAATGTTGCATGGAGGAACACCTACTTGATGTGATTCCATCTTTGCTCTCTTCGTCAGATAATGAGGAGTTGGAACAACCTCCTTCTATGGAAGAGGTGAGAAAGGTGGTTTTCCAAATGAGTGGGGAGAGCTGCCCAGGCCCAGATGGTTTTCACAGGTCTTTTTTCATGTCTTTGGGATATTATTGGGGAAGATTTGTATCTTGCTGTTTTGGATTTCTTTGCTGGGTCAGATCTTCCATTGGGAGTGACATCTACATGGATTGCGCTGATCCCAAAGGCTCAGAGCCCTAAGACGTTTGCGGATTATCGTCCAATCAGTCTGTGTAATTTTCTGAATAAAATTTTGTCTAAAATTTTATCAACTCGGCTGGAGAAGCATTTGCCTAAGATTATTTCTCCGCAGCAGAATGGATTTGTCAGGGGAAGAATGATTTCGGATAACGTTTTGTTGGCTCAGGAGATGGTTTCATGTATTGGGAAGAAGGTCAGGGGTTTGAATGTTGCGTTAAAGCTCGATATGGCAAAGCGTATGATAAGGTCTCCTGGATTTTCTTGTTGCAAGTTATGAGGAGATTTGGGTTTGGGGAAGTGTGGCTGGATATGGTTTGGAGGTTGATCTCGGGATGCCATTTCTCGATGTTGGTAAATGGCAAGCCTTGTGGATTTTTCCACTCTATACGCGGCCTTCGTCAAGGAGACCCTTTGTCTCACTTTGTTTGTTATTGCAGTGGAGGTTTTGTCTAAAGCTTAAATCTGTTCTTTGTCTAATCCCAAGTTTGTCCGTTACTATATGTGGGTAGCAAGGGCTTTCAGGTCCACACAGCTTATGCAGACGATATTATTATTTTTTCGAATGCAGGGAAGAATTCTCTTAAGTGCGTGATGAACATTTTGGGGGCTTACCAGAAGGTGTCGGGTCAATTGGTGAATCCTTCAAAGAGCTGTTTCCTGGTTGGGAAACGGGCAAGTCGAAGCAAGAGGGAGGTGATTGCTTTCAGTGTGAGTTTGAGTTATGAGATTTCCCATTACTTACCTTGGTTGTCCCTCTTTTGTGGGGACGGAAGGTTCGTAGCTTATTTGGAAACCTAATATCTAAGATTGCTGCGCGTATTAATACGTGGCAGGGCAAGTGGCTTTCAAAAGGGGCGAAGATTGTGTTGATTCGGCATGTCCTGGCGTCTATGCCAATTCATTTGTTGGCAACTTTAGACCCTCCTAAGGGAGTGATAGATGATATTGAGAAACTATTTGCATGGTTTTATGGGCGGATCAGGAGTTGCAACACAGGCGGCATTGGGTGGCATGGAAGAAATATTGTGGTCCGGTGCAAGAAGGTGGTTTGGGGTTTCGCTCTCTGAGATCTGTAGTGGAAGCTTTCTCATGTAAGTTGTGGTGGCTTTTTAGGAAGGGCGAGTCCCTGTGGGCTCAGTATATGAAACAAAAGTACTTTGGGGAAGTACATCCGAATCAAGTGCAGTTGGTCTTGGAGGGCACCGACGTGTGTAAATGGGTTACTCGATGTTGAACGATAGAGCTTCATGCAGTGCGGAATATTTCTTTGGGGCGGTTTCTTTCACGGTGGGATAAGCTGGGTGGGGCCTTTAGCTATTCCTCAGTTAGCATCGAGGAGGCTCGAGTTGGATTATCTCTTGAATGGGTTAGATTCGACTTTTGTGGCGAGGGTCTCTTCAATTCAAGCTAGGACATTCGCTCTAGATGGGGAGCCGGATGTCATGTTATGGGATCTCACTTTGAGTGGCGGATTCACTGTGAGGTCTGCGTTCCGCTTGTCTTGAGCATCGACTTCGTTGTATGCTTTCGGTGTTGGCATAGCTCCATCCCCGAAGGTTTCATTCTTCCTATGGAGCTTGTTTGAGCGCAAGTTGCCTCTAGATGATATCTTGTGTGCTTTGCATATTGCTTGCCCTTCTTGGTGTGGCTGTTGTGAGTCGCCCCAACAGGAATCATTAGATCATGTTTTCTCTTTTGGGGAGCGGAGACACTGGAGTTATTTTGAAGGTTATTTGGGCACGAGTGGCTCGGGAAAAGGGAATGAGGCAAGATGGATGTTACGGTGGTCTAGCAGGCAAGATAGTTTTGGAGGAAGGTGGCTGATGAAATGTCTCCATGCTTTGATTTTATGGCGACTATGGGTGGCTAGGAACAAGTGGAGATTGAGGGAATTGCGTCTCTCAAGTTCAATGAGCTGTGTGCATGATGTGCAAGATGCTTGCAGGGTGAAGTTTCCTAGATGGCCTAGGCGGGCATTGGATTGGCTTTCGGTTCTTTCAATTCTGGGTGGTCTCCGTCCCCAAGTCAAGGTTACAAAGGTGTTATGGGAATCTCCTCCACATGGTTTGTTTAAGTTAAACACGGATGGGTCGGTGATTTTATCTAAGGGTGGAGGAGGTGGTGTATTGAGAGATGGGGCAGGAAAGTTCCTCTGTGGTTTTATGCAGCAATTTGGGGAGGTGGACCCTTGGCAGAGAGCTAAAAGCAATTGGTATAGTGCAAGTGTGCCGAGGGGTTGGGGTATGAGAATATCGTAGTGGAATCGGATTCTCAGGTCTTGGTTAATGTGCTTCGGGGACGTAGCACTATTCCGTTTGGGATCAGACAGGTGGTTCGGGAGATTCAGAGTGTCAAGCTGGTGGTTGAGTTTCAGCATTGCTTGCGTCAGGCAAATATGGTGGCAGATGCACTGGCAAATCTTGGGGTTTCTTCCTCAAGGATCTTCACTTCTCTTGGTGATTGCCCTACTCAAGTGCGTAGCTTATTAGTACTAGATCAGGCTCATGTATGTAATTTTCGCTTTTCTGTCAAGTTCTAAGATCTAAGCTCTTGTACTTTCAATTGCTCTTGGTTTTAATAATATGGGTGGTCTAGCCCGCCCGCCAAATATGATTGGCGGTTTTTAAAAAAAAAAATACATGCCTATGAATATAGCCACAGTTTTCTTAATGGAATAGCTCAGTCATTCAAAAATTCCAGCTAAATTGCAAATTGAGAGAATTTTTCTCTTGGCTTTCAAGCACCCTTGAATACTTTAGAGATTCTCTTGAGTGTTTGAGTTTGACTTATCAATTAAGAAACACACTTGTGTGGCACCTTCTACCGAACCTAGGTTGCCGGTTTGTTTAGTTACTGAGTTAGGATCATATCAAGAAGTTTGTAACTATAGGGATTAGAGCATCTCCAATAGGGTTGAATGGGGGCTATAATGCCCCATTCAACATGGCTCCCCATTGGAGTGTAATCACTACGCATCATATGCATTCAAGCGGTTGAATACATATGATGATAATACTGACAACCGTCCGTCTTTTGCATGTTTGCTGTTCATTCTTTTTTTTTTTTTTGTCAAAAGCATTTTGATGCATCTGGAAGCACTTTGTTGTTTCTTTTCGTCTTGCAACGGTCATAGCTCAGCGGATACTTATTGCAGCGGCAATTTTTTATTTTTTTCTCTATAAATACACAAGGTAATTTTTAATTCACCTCACAATCTCCTACTCCATCATTTCTCCTACTATTCATTATCTTCAACATATTTACATACTTTCCTCCAATTTCAATATTTTGTCATTGTGGAGGAGAATTTTAGTAGTTTTAGAAATATGTTAAATGCTCCAAATATAGAAAATTCATCATCTTCACAAATCAAAACCACCAAAATTTGCCAAATTACCCAAATTATCCAAATTTTCCATTTCCAATTCCAAATTACCTACATTTGCCCAATTCCAATCATCCACCAAATTTTCCAAATCCACCAAATTTTTCATATCCATTTCCTATGTATCAACCACCTAATTATTTTAATCCGTCCATGCGGAATCACTATACTCCGGGATATTATAACTATGGTATGGGTTGTGGAGGCTCAATGTCGTTAGATACAAGGAAGGATTTTGATTTCACTGGCCAACAAGAAAATGCAACACCAATAGAGTCACTTTTGGACTCTCAATTTTCACCTTATTCAACACAATGTGGGGTAGAAAATATAAATCTCACCAATGAGGTAGCGGAAGAACCCGACGGCAAACGCATTCCATGGAGTGTTGAGGATGACAAGATGCTTGCAAGTGCTTGGCTCACAATTTCAAATTGAAGCATTGTAGGTAACTCTCAAAGTGAAGAGAGTTTTTGAAAATGAGTCACCGACTACTTGAATGCAAATCAAAAATCTGGGCCATCAAGAAAATATAAAGCTACGAAATCACACTGGCATTGGTTGAGTTGGATGGTGAATGAGTTCAATCAATACTACAACAAATTGGTCGGCGAACATCATAGCGGGTGGAATGATGACCAGATCAAGCACCATGCACGTGAGTTATTTTACCAAAATAATAACAAACATTTTTGCATGAACATGTGTGGGTGCTACTAAAAATGATCGAAATGGAAGGTAAATACTCTATGGGCGTTCTTCAAAAGATAAGGACTGATGAAAGTGGAGCTTACACTTCTTCATCAAATGTGGATTCAAGTTTAGACATCAATGGCGGTGAAGTCACGTGAAGTTCGCCACCGGTCAAAAGCATCAAAGAAAGGAAGAGAAAGGCAAAATCAAGGGTGAGCGAGGAAAATTTGAGTGGGAACTTGACCAAATCCGGAACCTGCTGAAACAGAAAAATGAAGAAAAATTGCAGACCATGGAAAACTTGGCAAATCGGCTAGAAAGTTATAATTTTGAAATGATTACTGAAATCTTACTCAAGGATACCAGGCATGGTGAGCATGACTTTGAATCCATGAGCATATGTGCTCCATCCTAAAAGCCAAATATAATATTCCTTAGTTTAATTTTATTTTTATTTTGATATGTGTAATTTTTTATTTTTACATTCGAGTGTTTAATTATTTATATGCAAAAAAATATGTTATTAAAAATCATAAATTAATATATTATCTTTTAGCAAATACAAAATCTAAAAAGTAAAAAATAATGAAAGTCATTAATTTATTTTTAAAATTAATCACTTTTAAAATAATAAATTTATTTATTTACGGGATGTGAGTTATGCATTATCAAAATAAAAGATGGGAGAAAGTATAATAAAAGAGGAGATAATGGAATGCTGATATGGCATGTGGACCCATGCAATTATACTCTGTAGAGTGTAATCCATTGTGGGTGAGAGTGTAATAAAAAGAAGGGATAGTGGAATGCTGATGTGGGATAATGGAATGCTGATGTGGGATAATGGAATGCTGATGTGGCATATGGATTACACCCTGAAGGGTGTAAACCATTGGAGATGCCCTTAGAGGGGTCTAAAACGTTCTTCCACTATCCTAAATCTGGTCATCCATATCTAGATTTGGACTTGTGTGAAATGAAGTTCGTTGTCTTGGTGAAGCTCGTCTTGGCAAAGCTTGTATCATAACTTTTCAAGATAAATAATATATATGTCAATACATCTTTTACCTTTAGACACAACATTAAAATTAGTGTCAAGAATCGAACATTCATACTTGTTAAAGAAAACATACAAGTCCTGTCACATAATTGACTAACACTCAGTAATTACACTAGTCCAAATTATCCAAATTATCAACAAAAAGAACATTTTGAACAAAGGTTTCACTGTCTTTACCAATGTCAATTATTCTAATTATTTTAGCTTTCATTTGATCTCCAAAGGTGGCTTCACTATTTTTTGGCTTGAACATTGATGCAGATTCTAGACCTTGAAGAGTCAAGAAGCCTAATACAAGCTCACGATCTATTAAGGTATCAAAATTTGGAGTTTAGCAGGGTTTAATCTGAATTTGGACGGCACAAAGACGAATCAAACAAGGTAGAATGATGCCACAATGAAAGTGAATGTTTGATCGTTAAGTCACTTAGAGGCAACTCTATGATGCTCAATAATGGCTTTCACAAGCCAAAGAGAATGCTTCTCACAAGAAATGAAATTCTGAAAAAAATTTTATTAACTCTTAATTTCTTCTCCAAAAGAATCGTTTGGTTTATAGCCTTACATTAATCCTGCCAAAACTAGGAAAGTGAGGGAACCAAACGGCATTATGACCTGATTTATAGCTGGCCAAAATTCCTACTTAAGCTAGGACAACCAAATAAGAAAAAGAGCACAAACTAATTAGCTAACTCGCTAACCAATTTTGGACCCAGTGCAAACCCTAGCTGGTCCACTGTTATTCTTCTTAAAAACTTAACAAACGACTAACAAATAGACTAAATAAAACATCAAATCTCATCAACTAAGCTCAACAAGAGTCTTGTTCTTCACTTTGTGCATTGGACCCTATCGAACCCTTGATGGAATTTGATGAACACTTGAGGGTTGACTCGAGCTTAGAAATCTTTGAACACGAGCACTCGATACTCACATCATTCCCCTCCTCTTGAAAAGATTCAACCTTGAATCAATGGATTGATTGAATGACAACAATATTGGAAAGATTTGATTGATATTAGCCAAGTCACATGTCGCTTGGATAACTTGAGAATGCTCAGTTTGAAAGGAAATGTAAAACATGGAATATGCCATATTGTACAAATCATAAAATGCATGATGTTCTTGAACAGACAGCTTGTAGAATCATATATTATATTAGGCAGCACAATTGGTGCACTCGAATTAATTGATGCAGTCGAACAATTTTACACCAAAGGAATCGAAGTAGACCATGGATAATCAACACCGAAAGATAGAAAGAAGCGTGAAACACCATGAACTCGAGCTGGTATGAAATCATCAAGGTCGCAAGGTAAGAGGTCTCCAATTTCATTAGGAAGGCACACAGCAACATTGATCAACTTCGGATGCATAGCACATGACAAAATGAGCAGCTTGCAACCAGCTTCATTAGTGCTCAAAAATTCACCTATGGATGTAGGCATTTCACAAGGCAAAACTAATGTGATTATGCCTTGTGAAACCTATATAAAAAAATAAACATTAAACAAAGCAAAGGTTAGTTGATTAAAACTCAAATTAGCCCCTTCAATCTCCATTTTGTGCTTAATGAGTAGAATTTGTTTTTGTTCCTTATAAACTCCCACGGTTTCTACCAATAGTAATTGCTTCCTCTCATCTTTTTCCACTTTGGCCAATTCAAGAACAACCTTTTTCTCCTCACAAAGTTCAGCCTTCATCTCTTTGTTTTCCTTCTTACTTCCAATGCATGGATGTTCTTCAATGGCAAACTTGTCATGTAATGGTGGAATTGAATGATATTCTTTTTCATGGGCAATGGACTCAATAGATTCCCCCATAGATGTTGCATTTTGACTGCTGTTTTTTGGACCCTCCATTTGTTTTTGTCATAGAAGGCGTAGATAAGTGTCCCAAGCTAGCTCCTCATCGGTTGACTCAACCTTAGGCTTAGACTTAGATAAAGTCGATTGAAACTGCTCCTTTCCCCTTGATTAGTTCAACCTTGAAGAGAAAGATTGGATATTGGAGCTAGATCACCTGGACCCCTTCCTCTTGACTCCATTGTTCACTATTCGATCTAGTTGTCAATAAAGAGGCTCTAAGGCATCATCTAAAAGCTACTTAAGTCTATCCATCATAGCCTCCATATTGAACTTAGAGTCAAAAGTTGAAGATTCTCCTCCATTAGACATGTTAGAGATGCCTGCACAAGTGTTAGCAAAAGAAACAAGTATTTGTCGTTGCTTCAGTCCCTCACATATTTACCCTCAACACTCGTGTATCACACTCAAGTGTTTAATCACTCTATTGATCTCACCAAATAAGTTCTCAAGGCTGCTAATTGCCTTTATTGAATAACTTAGAGCTTTTCCCAAATTATCACTCAATTTGATCGAACAACAACTCAAATTGCCGCGAGGAACAAGAACCAAAGAGACAATGAACAAGGCTGAATTTATAGCAAAGAGATGGATGAAATCTGACCTAAATATTGCTAGAAAAAGGCGTGAAATTTAATGGAGTAAACCAGATTAAATATGAACACAAAACTGCCTACAACTTGAATGGACAGATTTAGGAAACTAACACTTTCCTAATAGTAACTCAAAAGATTTTCTTGGAACAATTTAGCAATCTGGAAATCTGACTTTTTCCAACCCAAATCAGGTTTCAAGAAGATATTTTTATGCTCGAAACAACCGATTCACACCAGATTTGGTTTTTGGAAAGTTAAGCTAAACGAAACCAACTCCGATATGGAAAACAAGAAGTGGTTGGATTGGATTTGTTTCTAATTTGCTCAAGCCACTCTTATAGTTTCCAAAACTGATTTGAAGGTAGTTTGGGACTGTTTTAAACATCAAGCAAGGCTATTTGTATTTTTTTCAACAACCAAGAATCCAAACTTGATTTCTTCAAGAATTTGGTTTCAAAGATGCAATTAGTCCAAGCTTTTTGCACAACTTGCTCAAGATTCCCAAAATCCCACAATATGTTTTCAAGAATTCAAGAACTTCACAAGTTTGAATCAAGAAATTCAAGAAAGCTTCAACAAAAATTTTGGACTCAAAAAATTCTCAAGAACTTCAAGAATCACACGGAAACAACTTACACTACTCAAGAAACAACAAAACACAAGAGGAAACCCTAGGTAAACCGTCAGATTTTACAAGAAAATACATAACCAGAAAATGTTTTTTTCTAGATTAATAGTAATTTGGATGAATAGTACCACTACAGTAACGATGACCAGTATCACTACATTATTGCTACAATACAAATGAACACTAGCTTAACTTTTTTTTTTTACTCAACACAATACACAATCTAATCAAGGAAGAAACGACTCAAACAAGACAAGGAAATGGAACAAGAAAACAAGGAACAACAAAGCCCTAGAAACAAGAAACAAACAAAAACAAAGAGATATAACTTGATACCTTAAACCTTTAATGCTATGAAACTCTAGGTCATAAGCATGTTAGAAAATAAAATCAAGACATCAAATATGTTGCAAAATTGAGTTAGGAAAAAATAATTTTGAATTAACTTTTACAATTTAAACACTTAACCTAACAATAACAAATAATTGGTGGGAGGCTAACTTTTAAGGATTAATGTATAACTAAATGTCATCAATTTTACAATAATATATTTTGAAGAAAAGAAAAATTAATTACACCCTCTTTTTATTCTTTTTATATCTACATACGTCATTATAAGGGATCTTGGGGGCATTAAAATGAAGTTATCATAAAATTAGTTAATTTCTTTCCCTCAATTAAGACTAGGAGAGGTTTTGAGAGAGGCTTTGTTATTTTCAAATTAAGAGGGGGTCTCTTATTTTTGTAAAAATTAAAGGGAAGATTAGTGTCACTTATCCAAAACTTATTTTTCAAATATAAGGGTTTGTTTATTTATATTTACCTCTTATTATCATTTTTGAAATTACAACTGGGAGCTGCTATGAGCCAAGTCAAGCTCGAGTTTTTTTTTTTTTTTAGAAAACCGTCCAAGGAAGGCAGGTGGGCTTGGCTACCCATTTTATTATCTTCAAAAAAGCACAATGTACAAAAGTGACCACCCTACAGGAGCCACCGCCTCAATTACATTAGGAACCTTTTAAACCTAAATGAAGGAACCTGTATCCTATCCATAGTACAAAGCCCCTGAATATTTCTCGGGAGAGCCTGAAAAGTATCATAAACCCCCGATCATCCCGACGCTCCCCTTGCCGCCAAAGCATCTGCCACGACATTTCCCTGGCGGAAGGAATGCTGCACAGATCCAATACATCCCCAGAAGCATTGCAAGCATATGTATAGAGGCCATACCTTTAACGGGACCACCACTTTGCCCAGAAGAATCTGAACCAGTACCATTGAATCGGACTCTACTTGCACTGATGACAAGCCCCGCGACCAGCACATCTCCATACCCGTAAGGACCTCATGAAATTCAGCATATAGCACAAACGCCTTGTTATAGGACTCAGAGAAAGCAAAGATCATCCAACCATCCTCATCCCATAGCACCCCGCCACCACCTACCAGGCCACTTTGCAACAACGAACCATCCGTGTTTAATTTAAAGGAAGCCGACAGTGGCTTTTTCCAAACAACCGGCCATCCCTGCACCTTTGCTTTCACATTCCCAGCCAATGCAACGAAGTCCTGCCAGCACCACCCTTTAGCCTGACGATCCAAACAAGAAAACTGAATCAGCTTCAAATCCTTCACTTCCTCACTTACCAACCCGTAGAAGGAAGCCATGTGAGGCGACACACCATCATGAACAAACCTATTCCTTGCCTTCCACAAATGCCAAACAATAACAATTGGAAGTATTTTGATAATCCATGCTAAAACTGGCGCCCCACAGGCTTGCACCCTCCATGCAACACATTTCTCCCTAACGCTACATCCCTCCACCTTGACCCCCAACGACGTCCCAAAGAAACGCCCATACCTGTTGAGGAATGTCACCAGAAACAAAAATGTGTTGCAAAGTTTCCGATTGCTTTTCCTTACTACAGTAGCACCATGATGGACCATGGACATTAAACTTGTGCAACTTGACCATAACGGGAATTCTGTCTAATGCTACCCGCCATAAATGAACCGACATCTTCAAAGGCACACCTTTCAACCAAACCTGTTTAAAGAACTAGGATGTGACACGACACCCACGCAACCTCTTGTACATCAATGCTACAGTAAAATTGCCTGCCTCCGAATCCCTCCAGTAAAGCTCATCGCTACCCGAATCATTCAAAACAACCCTTTGCGTAGCTATCTGGGCAACCACCTCCTCAGGAAGCAGGTCCCTTAACCTATTCCAATCCCACTCTCCGTGGTCCCAAAAATCCCTAATTCGCACATCCGAAGCATTATCAGGCAGCTTCCAAGCTAGCGGACCATCTCCAAGCCAATTATCCCACCAGAAGGCAGCAACTCCCCCACTACATCCCATCCGCTCCCCAGCTCTACACCTGCCCGAGCCTTCAACATATACTTCCAAGTAGCGGAATTGGACATCAAAGCCATCACCCGATTGGGATGTCTTCCCAAACAATACTTGCTTTCCATGAAATGTGCCCATAAACATTGCTGCTGTCTAAACCTCCATTAGAGCTTACATTCAAAAGCTTTTAGCACCATTTCCAGGGATTGAACTCCTAAACCCCCTTCTTCTGTCAACCGGCATATGGTGGACCATGCTACCCAATGACATCTAGCACCAAATTTCGAAGAGCCCTGTAAACAATGGGCAAATAATTTTCATAGCTGCCTAAACACCCCATTCGGAGGATGCAAGACTGTCAGCAAATGTATTGGCATGGAATTTAGTACCGACTTTAACAAAACCAGTCGACCTCCAAAAGAAAGCCATTTGGAGCTCCATATATTTATACGCGACGCAACAGAGTCCACCAATGTCTGAAAATATGAACTTCACACTCAGCCAGCAATTAGTGGACAGCCAAGATATTTGAGAGGAAAAGGCGTAAACCGGAACCCCGTCATACGGATAATTTTCCTTCTGAGCACTTCCGACCCCCTTTGACATCGCAAACCCACTTTTCTCTTTATTCAACAGCTGCCCGGAGCATTCCTAATAATCCTGTATCACTTGCATGACACTCCTAATGGAATGAGAGTCTCCCTGCAGGAAAATGACAACATCGTCAGCATAAGCCAGATGCGTTATCTGCATTGCCCGTCTTGACACAAAATAGGGCTTAAACCGCTCACGTGACAATAACTCATTTAAACCCCTGGACAGAATCTCTGTGGAAATTATGAAAAACGCTAGTGAGAATGGGTCACCTTGCCGAACTCCCCGAGTTGCCTTGAAATAGCCACAAGTTTGACCATTCACCAGTACTAAGAAGAAGCAATTGGATATAAGCCTCCAAACCATGTCTATAAAAGGCTCCCCGAACCCGAACGCATGTAACACATGCAACAGAAACATCCACTCAACCCTTTCATATGCTTTTGCCATGTCCAACTTGAACATTACATTCGACCCCTACATTTTCTTCCCAATACTTCGAACCATTTCTTGAGCCACCAGAACATTGTCCGCTATTGCTTGACCTTTCACAAAAGCACTTTGTTGTGGTGAAATAATCCTGTGTAATACCCCCTCCAAGCGATTGGCCAAAATCTTAGAGATCACTTTGTTGATGAAGTTACACAAACTGATCGGTCGACACTGAGAAAAGGACGAAGGCAAAGCCACCTTCGGGATTAAAGCAATCAAAGTCGAAGTAACCCCCCGAGACAAGTCGGCCCCAACAAAGAAATCCTGAACCACTTCCGCAACATCCCCCCCAATCACCTTCCAAGCTGTTGTAAAAAATCGCCTCGTAAATCCATCTGGCCCAGCTGTCGATTCCCCGTTCATAGAGAAAATCACAGATTTGACCTCATCCCGCTCAGGTACTAGCTGCAACCCAATATTATCATCTTCTGTGACTAACCTGGGTATCAATTTGAGCATTTCATGAGGCCATGAGCAACGCGACTCACTTGTAAGCGCACCCTCAAAATGTTTCACCGCTTCCACCTTGATCTTCTCAAAATTCTCAAGCCATGTACCATTCTGATCCTTAACCTGATGCACAAACAACTGAGCCCGCTGCTGTCGGATTGTGGAGTGAAAAAACTGAGTGTTAGCATCCCCCAACACAAGCCATTTAATGCGAGCCTTTTGTTTCTAGAAATCCTCTTGACGTCTCAAACACAACTTCAGCCGTGCTTGAGCTTCATGAATCTGTGAGGTATTGACATCCGAGGGATCACTATCCACCATTTCCTCTCGTACCCGCAACTCTTCCTCAGCCCGACTCACAATATCTGGAATACACCCGAACACTTCCCGATTCCATCATCGGAGCTGCACCTTCACCTCTTTTAATTTACCCAACAGCCTCCTCTATGGCCTACCCGGGCAGGAGACCCCCCATGCCTACCGAACCACTTCCAGAAATTGCTCATGAGAGCACCACACATTGAGAAACTAGAAGCTTCTCAGACCACCTGGATCAATCGGCTTGCAAGTAACCACCAACGGGGAGTGATCGGAGAGAGCCCTCCCCAAGTGCTATACCGAGAAGCCCACATGGAACCTATCCCATGAGTGATTGATAAATAGTCTATCCAACCTCTTCAAAACCCTTGCATGACCAAACCTATTATTACACCAGGTAAATGAAGGTCCGGAAAAACTAACATCAACCAGATCAGCAACTTGCATAAATTGAGACATTTCCATGGATTCACTAATAGTAAAAGGGCACCCCCCTTCTTCTCGCTAGCTGATAAGACAACGTTGAAATCCCCCAACACCAGCACCGGCAATCCTAAAAAACTCAACTGAGCCAACCCTGCCCAGAGACTTTGCCTACTCAAGCTATCATAGGCCGCATGTACAAAAATACCAAGAAACTGATCTTGTAAACATACATGGGAAAATTGAATAGCCAAAAACTAGGATTCTTGGTCTTCTAACTAAGTAGTAAAATCAGCGAAATGAAACACCTAAATAGACCCATGCACATTAACTACAGAATGCTGGAATTTTAATGTCTGACGAATACTATCAAGACACGACACATCAATCATAGGTTCACATAAGGCCAATAAGGATAACGAATGTGATTTACACAGCTTTTTTAATCGTGACATCGTGGAAGCATTACCAACCCCCCCGCACATTCCAAAACATTGCTTTAATCATTGGATAGACGAAGATGAGTTTGTGAAGGGAAAAAACCTGACATCCGAGCCTGCGCATCAGTTATCACCGCATCATCTCTCGATCACAATCCATTGAGCCTCCGCTTCAACATCTCCCATGCTTCCCCATCGTCACCCACCTTTCGCGGTGATAGATTGAGTGTCTTCACACAAGCCTGTGTTTGCTGAGCTGATTCATCGTAGACATTTTCGACACTATCATCATCACTCGAAAGAATCGAAGATGAAGCTTGATTGACAACCTTTTTCGCCAAGTCTTCAATAATTCCTTCCACCGCTTTCTCGATTGCCTGCTCAACCAGTGGAACCAAATCTCCCTCCTGCACAATTGATTGCTACTACATTTGCTCATCTACCACCTGACCAATCTCATTTGTCACAATGGCCACGGGGAGCAAGTTTGGTACCCCCCACGCGACCCACCTCCAGAAGCACCTGCTGGATAACCGCCAATGCACCCGAATCATCCTCCAATCCCAAATCTTGAATTGCTTCCTGATCAACCTCCAGAGCCTTTCAACCCGCAAACCCGCTGTCCTTTTTCTCAAGCTGCATCTCCATCACAGCCGCCTCCTCAGCACCCTTTCCACCCGAAACCTCCTTGTACACCCGAACTGAACCATTCCCACAACGACGAGGCACATTCCCATGACTCTCTTTCCTCAATTTAGGATGTTTAACATGACACTCATCTTGGCTGTGATTTTGTTGAAAACAATAAGAACGATATTTTGGGAGATTCTCCGGTATCAACGATTGCCAAAAACCATCCTTTTCGCCCAGACCAATCCATACTCTTGCTGGAAGATTCTTCAAGAGATCAACTTCAATGCACACACGAGCCACGCTCGGCCGTGATAGCTTTGCGGTGGCCGAATCCACGAAAAGAGGCTGACCCAAAACTGACACTATTTGGAAAAGACATTGTTTATTGAACATGTGAATCGGGAGTTTAGGGAGTTGAAACCACACAGGCACAAGGGATGATTCCCGATCGATGTGAAATGATGATATCCATTTGAAAACCCTCATGGGGAAACCATGTGCATACCATAGGCTACGCGACCACAACCGGAGAAAGTCAGCTTCGTTCCCTAGCCTGATTAGTACGTGACATGCATCCAGTAGCCCAATGATGGCTGATTCCTTTAAATCAAGTGTAAGGAAAAACCTCCGCAGCTCCTCTATTGTTGGCCGCCCCTTTGAAAATTTTCCCACCAAAGTATATTGATAGGGAGCAGCAGCCACAACAAGATCATCATGGTCAAACATAATCGCCGGCTCCCCCCTATGCATTGCTACAGTCGCACGAACCTCCTACCTCGGGGTTGCATTCTTGAACAATTCCGAGAATGCCTTCTTTTGAAATGTTGGCGAAAAAGATGTTTGCCCTCCAGCCATTGACTAGAGGGCAGCCAAGCCTGCCATGACCGGATTGCTCGAAGAACCCTAGCCGCCAAAATTCTTTTGAAATGAAAGAGAAGAGAGAGAAGAGAGAGCACGAGGTTTGTCACGTCCAAATCTATTTTTTTGGCAGTCAAGCTCGAGTTTATAGTAAACTACTTGAGCTAAAGCTCAATGGGCTTTTAACTTTGCAGTTCGAACTCCACTCATGAAAAATATAAGAAGTTCAAAATCGAGTTTGAGCTCTTCAAAAGCAAATTGAGATAGAGCTTAAACTTGCTCAAATTGGAAATGTAAGATATGTAATTTGCCTAAGAAGTATAGGTTTTTTAGGTATATTAATAAGTATAAAAATAAAAATATATAAAGCTTGACAAGCTTTCGAGCAGAATATTTCAAGGCTTAAGTTAGACTTAGTAATGGACTCGAGTAACTCGAGCATGACTCAATCTTAGATTTGACCAAACTCAAGTCGAGATTTTGACTGGATTGCTCGATTCATTGTGACCCCTAACTATAACCACTAGATGAATAGTTCGTCAAGAAGAGAAAAAAAAGTGAGGCGTATGTGTGTGTGTTATATGTGTGTGTCTGGTGGGAAAAAAAGGAGACGGCAAATATCACATGGCAAATTAAAATGTAAGAATTTGTTTATTAGTAATTTGTATATCAAGATAGGGGGAGGACTATCTAACTAAGATGCTTTGTGAAATAATCTTACAGCTAAACAAGCCCTTCATAAATTTAGATGTAATACTTTATGATGAACAAATACTATTTCTCTGATGCAATGTATCTTAAAAAAATTAGAGAGATGCTAATTCTCCTGATATTTTGACTCATTACTAGCATTTCTCTTGTTTGACTAGTAATTGGAAAATGATTTGTATACAATAATCTTTTGAGTGAAAAAAATTAAAAATTGGATATGAGACACATAATATCATTTTGGTTTAAACTATAATAGGGGAAAGGCCCACGCAATATGCGGGAATTGGTATTTGAGTTGTGAAAAAGATTATAGAAAAGTGATTAATAAATTTGCAATGTCTGGTTAAGAAGAAAGTGAAAGTAATATGAGAAGTAATAGAAAGTGGTATAGTAGAAACTAACTTATGTACTAATGAATTGTAATCCACTCAAGTTATGAAATTTATTAAGTAGAACAGGAAGTTAGTGTAAGAATGAAGGGAAAGTAAAAATAGAAAATAATAAAATGATATAAGAAACTATGACATAATTGCACAATAATGCATAATTTAAAATTATCTTCAACTATAGTAATTTCAAATGAATTTTGGCACTTAGTGTATCCATTGTTGTAAAATTATCTTGGCACAAATTGCCAATGAATATAGTTTTAGAAGCATTCTTGAAATTTACTTCAACTCAAACTTTGCTTGTAAATTCTTCTAGATTGTGCCTAGAACAAAAACATATAGCATAAAATGGCTTCACAAATGGTATTGCTACAAGAAAGATTGCTCATTCTTTTGCTCTAGTATAAATGGAACGAAGTACATGATAGTAATTTCTTAATGTCAACAAAATATTGTTTAGTAACTTATTCATTTTTTATGAAATTAAGTACCTTGATAAATCAAATACCAAAATATAGATGTTAGTTGCTCAAAATCAAACCTAGTTTATGAAGAAAAAAGCGTTACACAGTTTGATAGAAACAGTTAACAATAAAGCAAACTACAGCAAGATGTACAATTCTTGGACCAATTCTCACAAATTATAACTCATATACCAAAACAGAATATCATGTTTTCTATATAGTAAATTATTATTGACAATTTTGCAAACAACAACAGCTACAAAATAATTTTGCAAATCAAGCAATGAAAAAACCAAATTAAGTAGGGGAAAAACAAAGTGTCCCTCCTTAATTATCTGGAGCCAAGAAAGGAAAAGAAGCATATGAAACAACAAAATGTTGAACCATATATGCATCTTAATGCACAAGAAATCAAAGAACAAGAATTCCTATCACATTGCAGTTATGATTCCCCATATTGAAGGACAAGAAACTGAAGGAGAAGAATGCGAATCACTTTATAGTTATGATTACAATGAGCAAGAAACAATTAAATCTTGTTATGGACATTAAAGTTGCTTTCATTCGGTACTTGCATTACATAATTGCACAATTTTCATAACTAATTTAGGAATCTGATCATCACATGACAAAAGGTATCATAGTCAAATCCTTCCAGCAATTTAAGAATCTGATCATCACATAACAAAGATTATCACAAGCAAATCATTCTAAAAAACACATTACAAGTTTGCACAATTAGATCAATTGCTTGTATTCTACTTCAACTCTTTCTAAATTATCCCAAAACATGATGTATAAAAATTTTTCTGTAATCACATAACACTGCTTGTTATACAAATTAGTGATTGATGTACACTTGGATGTGTGTGCAATCAATTAAAAAGTTCTTTATTTGAACTATTGAATATGGAATCCTTATTCGATAACAAAATTAGAAGTAGTAATTTGAAAAGTTAATACAACAAAATATGGCAAAAACGAAACAAAAATTTGAATCAAGCAATTAGTTGTAGCAATTGATTAATGAGTCTCTTAAGAAGGACAAATTTTTTTCAAAATGTACTCTTACATTGAGATAGAATCATCTATATGATTATTGTTTTCAATAGTTGGAAAATATAAAAATCTTATGGCAAGTGATGGAAAAAAGTTTATTATGATGCATATGAAAGATATGGAGAAGAATTTTTTTATGTGGGTATAATTTGTAGTTCAGTAAAGTTTCTTATGGGATTGTAACTTATAGTTTAGTAGTTATATGATATAAGCAGTTATTTTGGTGAGGAGTTATTTAAAAGGTGAAAAAAGGAATTACCAAGAGTGACAGTGATTGTTTACACCAAATCTTCTACTCTTGCTTTATACGTGTGTGTGTGTATATGACACACGTGTCTTAAAGTTTTTGTTCATTTGCTTGGATAGAACATAAGTTGAAATAATTGCATTACTATAATTATAACTATAATTATATTACTATTTTTTGTGATGTAATGTATGTAATATAAAAAATAGATTAAAAGATAAAAAAATTGAAAAAAAGTGAGATGTGCTTGTGATACAAACACAGTTACTTTTCCAACCTAATTTGTATTAGTTTGTGCAACGTTTTAATGATTTATAAAAAGAACAATCGACAGATTTGTTTGGAAGTTTTGGAAGGTGTGTTTTTTGGTACTTGTGTAAAATTTTATTGTAATTTACTATAAAATTTATAGAAAACTTTTTGTATCTTTGAGGGTTTACAAAAATTATATAACTTTATTTTTTCTTTTTCTTTTCTTTATTCACACAACAGATCCCTACTCACATAACAGCAGCTATGGAATTTCTAGTGGCGGTGCCACTATTGGTCGTCAGCTCATTCGTCGACCAAAATTCATCAAAATTACATTCTCCACTCACTTTTTTTTTTTTTTTTTTTGCATAGATTCCATTCCATTGTTAGTTTTCACAAAAAAAAAAATGAAAAAAAGTGGTCAAAATAATAAGAACAGTAAGGAGGAGGTGTGAAATCCCAAAATTTTCCAAATATGTCTTTGGAATATATTTTATTATTAATGTCAAATTATCAAATAACAAATAAGAGTTCTTGAACCTATTGAATAAATTAACCAGTAACCTACTCCTACCTAACTACTAATAGATAGTGAATGGTTACACACATTATCCCTGAATAAAATTATCTGTTCCAAACCAAAACAACGTATCTTCTCTCTCATCTATATCTGATAAACTAAAGGATTTAGAAACTCACTACCAAATTAAAGACAATAAGCAACCCCCAAGGAAAGTGTGCATCATGATTTGATAAATTCAGTGTCCTGCAATTCAAGATATTATTTTTTTCTTCAAGATATTATTTTTTTCTTACATGTTTCAATAACATATTATTATATTAAGTTATGTCAACAATTATTTTTTAATATTCATAGAGAGATGGATTGATAAGATTCGCATACCTATGAAGACGCAAGAATGACAACAACCCAAGAATTAGGTATCACGTTGGATTGCTTAAGTTAAATCGCTCATGGACAACACAATGAACAAGATTAACGATAGAGACGCCACAATCAAGGTAGGTATTTGATTGATAAGTTTGACGAGCACCCTAGAACCCTTCTAAGATGTTCAAAAGAAAATTTTGCAATCCAACTAGGAGTTGGCTGAACAGCTTAACAAATAACCTTCTAATAAATGTTAATTAATTAATGCCAATTTGAGCCAACCAAAAGCCAAGCTGGCCGAATTGCTTATTTGAAGGAAAAAAACAATAACGGCTAATAAGACTAAAATAAACTTCAATCCAAACAAGCACAATGAATGCCAAATGCCTTGCTCTTCACTTTATTCATTGGCCCCAATGAACTTGGCATGGAAATTCTTGCACATGTGAGGTTAGACATAAGATTGATTCATGATGATTTTGCACTCGTATCATTTCTCTCCTCTTGAGAGAATTCGACCTCGAATCAAAGTTTTGTTTGGACAGCAACAATGCAAAATATAATACTTTGAACACGAGTCAGATAGTGTGCCTTCTTTCCAATCTTTCCTCCCACACAAACCACAACAACATCATATTGTACACCTTCTACAAGCTTGACTCATATGTTGGTGCTCCTAGGCTGATCCCTAGGTCAAAAACAAAAGAAAAATAATGACTAATTGTAGACCCTATGCGAGAACCAGATTCAAGAAGTAGAACACAAGATGGTAACTCTCGATCACCATGAAACATAGGAATCAAACCAACAAATAAAGAAAACAATGTGTGCTCTAATGTGTAATAAATCACAAGTAATGCATTTGAATGATTTAACACTTGCGGATTGCAATAAGAGTATGCTTTTGAACCCGTATGACTCTTATCACCGCATGCTACAAAACATAAGAAAATAGCTATACGTATGAACTTGCACATGAATGACTTGAAGAACATGCAAAGCTTATTGAAACTCATGGAAAACAGCATTTAAAGGCATGAAAATACCCTAAAAAATATGCTTAAAACATGCAAAAAGAAGCAACTCCAAAGACTCAACAAAAGGATTAAAACGTATGGCATTATAAGAACAATATTCATCAACTCGCACAATAGATTTGGGCGATATAAAAACCTTCATTCCAGCACAAAAAGAAGAGTAATCAATTGTGAAACTTCCCTTTTCAAGCAGTGTTTGTCAAAGAACAAATTCACCATGCGGACGAAAAGCACTTTAGCTAGGAAGGAACTTACGCATCCATGAATTAGACAGTTCAATTTTAGCTCCAATCACATCACAATTAGCATGAATCACGTCACTTTTAGAGCTGAAATCTTGCAAATAAATACTCCACCAAACCTAAAAAGAATGAAGGAAAACACTAGGCAACAAAAGGTTAGGAGTGCTAGTAGAAAACAAAGATTCAATTACACTTTTAGCTCTCACAAGAAAATTTTGTTTCTTCTCCACTCTAGCCAAGAATATCATTGCTTTTTCCTGATGATGAGCTCGGAATTGCCATAGGAGTCAAGGATATCCCAACAATGACAAGTGGTCCAATAACGAGAGCACGTGCCAAGAAGCTTAAGGATTCCATGCAAGCGTTGGTGTGTCACGTGCAAGACCAAGTAGGATGTCCGAGTAACCTTCAAGAACTTGGAAATAAGGATCTCAAGCTTTACATGTTAATCCAAGTCATTGAAGATGAGGAAGTTGCATTGGAAGTTTAAAACCGAACCTAGGGTTAGGGTTAGCTAGGGTTTTCTTGCTTTCGATTTGAATTTTGTTTTGTTTAAGTTGTAATGGGCCGAATTACCTTGCTAAGTAAGCTTGAGTAATTAAAGTCCAATTGCCATAATTAGCTAGTTAAATTCTGGTTAATTAGTTGGGCTTATGACCAAAGTACACTTGGGCTTAGTGAGGTCAAAGCCTAGCTAGGATTAGTCTTTCATTGATTCATAATAGTAGTAGGATTAGTTTTTCCAAGGCTATAAATACAGCCTATGATGGACGAATTTAGGAGGAGTTTTATCAATCAAATTTTCAGCTTATTCTTGTGAGAATAGCACGTCTCTTTCTAAGAGATTCTTCTTTGAATACTTGAGAGATTTTGAGTGTTCATTCGACTTATCAATCAAGAACCACACTTGATTGTGGCGCCATCTACCAACAGCCTTGGTTCTGCTAATTCATTGTTCTACTGGTTGAGATTAAATTCAAGGTTCTGAGTTCCCGGGTTAGAGGGGTCGAGATTTCAAGTCCAACTTGATATTCGCCTAGGTCCTACACCAACTCACATCATCCTGTATCGGAGCTGAGTTGACGGTATCAAGATATCCCCTTAATTTGTTATTGTCGTTTTCTTGTTTTGTGTCAAAAAAAAAAAAACGTTACTGTTCATCATACTGTAGCGTCACTGTTCATCCGAATTGCATCTTTAGTTTCTTGATTGTGTTCTTGAGTATTGAATCAAAAAAAAAAAATTCCGTGTCTTGTTTTCTTGTTCCTGTTGTCCGTGTTATGTCTTTTCCTTGCTGTCCGCATCTCTTCTTGTCTCAAGTGTCCTTCTTTTGGTCTAGTATTGCTGTCATAAATTCCTGACTAAAATTGCAAAATCTGTGTGTCAATTGAGTCTTGGAAATTCTGGTTGCCAGTTGTTTCGTTTTGTAAGTTTCTTGTGCTGACCGCTTGATAGTTCTTGTTGCTGTCCGAAACTGCCTTGTTCTTGTGTGTTTATTGCTGGAAAACTTGGGCTGAACTAAACCAGAAAACCGTGACTGAAATCATTGAATCTTGCACATGTTTTGTGGCCTTCTTGAGTTCTTGAAATAAACCCTAAAAGATCTTGAACGAGTTTCAACCAAATCTTGAACTTTGGGACTGTTTTTCTGATTTTCTTGAAACCGGTTGGAAGTTCTTGAAATCTGGAATTCCCACCACCGATTCTTGAGGTTTAAAGGCAGGTTTTTGGCTTACAAAAAAAAAAGAAGGAGAAAACAGAAACAAAAAAAAAAGAAGAAGAAAGAAAAAGAACAACCCAAACTGCTGTCTTGAACTTTTGCTTGATTCGGATCTGCCATCCCTTGTTTGATCTGAATCTCTTGTGTGCAATTGTTGTTCAAATCTGAACATCCATCTTTGGAAGTTGCTAGAAATATTTGCATGCGGGAAAAGGTGAGAAAATCGAAATTGAAAAGGTGAAAACCAAACCAGAAAATAAGCCTGCGAAATTCCAGACTTTGTTTCCCGAAGTGAATTGGTTTTCTTGTTACTCAAAGTTGAAACCAAACAGCAAAACAGCATCTTAAGCCTTTATTCAGCCTGCCAACCGCCCAAAACAAGGCCAAATCAGTTTAGGAAATTTTCCACCGCCTTAGTTAGGGGTTAACAAAAACCAAACCTGGGTTTGAGAATTGCTGAAAGGTTGAAGTCTGAATTCTTGCTTGTGCCACACCTAATTATCTACACTTTCCAGCAACATTGTGTCTCTTATTCGTGAGTCTTGCTTTCCAAATTGGTGTGTCTTAGTCTCTTAACTAGTTTCTTTTGAGTCACTTATATTTTCTCAACCCAATTCTTTCCAGTTTGTTGAGTCTAGTTAGTCTTTTAAATTCTCAACTCTTTGTGTCTTCATTTATTCTTCAAAGTGAATCAAAGGGGTGATACATCACATTCTTGAAAGGTAATTGGTGATAAGTCCTTGAATTGCTTGAAATTTCTGAATTCTTCAAGGAGGAAGATCAAGGAATTTGAGCTGTTTGGTGAGATCATTAGAGTGGAACAAACACTTGAGTGATACACGAAGTGAGAGGACATAATGGAGGAAGTGTGTGAGGTCTTTTCTATCACAAATTGTTCATTTTGCAGGTTTAAAGAAAAATGTCAAACCGGGAGAATCAACCAATGAAATGACCAATGCCCAACTTGTGTTCCAAATGCAAGCCTTGATTGCCGATTCTAAGAGGCAAATCATGCAAACCATTGAGGAGGTCCAGGAGCGACTTGATAAACTAGAGACTAGTCAGAGTTCCTCCAGGAAATCCAAAGAGAAAGCAAAAATAAGTGAATCAAGTGATTCCAACGAGGATTATGAACCAAGGGAAACTGAAAGAAGAGAAAGAAGAACAGGGTCGAAAGTGATGATTCCATCAAGGGAATTAAAATGACCATTCCACCTTCCAAGGAAAATCGATCCCAAGTCTACTTAGACTGGGAACGAAAAATGGAAAAGGTCTTTGACTGTTATCCTTACACTGAAGAGCAAAAGGTAAAGATGGCAGTAATGGAATTTACAGAATATGCAGCCATCTGGTGGGACCAACTTCGAGTAAAGCAAAGGAGGAACCAGGAACCAATGACCCGCACTTGGGATGACCTAAAACGGGTAATGAGGAAAAGATTCATTCCAGGGTACTACCATCGAGATTTGCATTATAAAATGCAAATGCTTACTCAAGAAAATTTGTCAGTAGAGGATTATTTTAAGGAAATGGAAATGGCTATGATGCGTGCTGACATCCATGAAGATGCTGAAGCAACTATGGCCCATTTTCTAAGAGGACTAAAGCCTGAAATTTCTGAGGTCGTTGAGCTTCAACATTATTTTGATATTGAAGAGTTGATGGATAAAGCTGTCAAGGTTGAGCGAAGGCTCAAGAGGAGGGGTAGTTCTCGCCCTAATTCCAACTTCCAAGCTAGAAATTGGAGGAATCAGCAACCAAAAAGGGAAGAATGTTCCTTCACCCCTACTCCCATTGCAAAACCGAATCCACCCTCTTCAAATTTATCAAAGCCGAATGCTCCTCCATCTAGACCAAACTGGAAGGTCAATCCTAAGGCTAATCTGGATGCTACCAAACCCCGCAATAGGGACACTAAGTGCTTCAAGTGTCAAGGGTTTGGTCACATTGTCTCCTCGTGTCCAAGTCAATGAAAGCAATGCTTATTCTACCCTAATGGAGAAATGGTCACCCGATGAAGGTGATGATGAATGTGCGACATGCCTCCCCTAGAAGGAGGAAGTGATGAAGAAGAAATCATTGAAGAGCAGCCAGTTGGGACGTGTTGGTTTGGTGGTTCAATGAGCTTTGACCCCCATGTTGGAATAAATGAGCTTCAACGGAGAACATATTCTACACTCGTTGCCACATCAAGGAGAAGGTGTGCAGTCTAGTCATTGATCCAGGGAGCTGTACCAACGTTGCAAGTGCCATCATGGTGGATCGACTAAGCCTTCCAACAACCAACCATCCCAAGCCCTATAAGTTGCAATGGCTCAACAATAGCGGTGAGGTAATGCGGTACTCAAACAAGTACTTGTTTCTTTCCAGATTGGACGCTTTAATGATGAAGTAATATGTGATGTTGTGCCTATGCAAGCTGCTCATGTTATCTTAGGCCGTCCATGGCAATTTGATAGAAAGGTTAATTGGGACGGATTCACAAACAAGTATTCCTTTTCTTTTGCAAATAAAAAGGTGATACTTGCACCTCTTACACCTCAACAAGTGCATGAGGACCAAGTAAGCCTTCAAAAAGAATTTGAAGAGGAACTTGAGAAAAAGAAACCTCGTGAGTTAGGACAAGAAATTAAAACTCATGATGTGAAAAATAATGACCATGGCCGAACCAAAAATGAAGGAAAACTGGTAAAAATGATTCGACCAAGGGAAAATTGAAAGGGGAAAAACGGATTTTAATAGCAAAGGCTAAAGTTATAAGAAAAGCTTTACTTTCTACTCAGCCTATCTTTTTGCTCCTTTCTAAAGAAATTACTGACCAACTTGATGTTTCCTTGCCTAGTTCTTTTGCTAACCTATTGCAGGAATTTCAAGATGTGTTTCCTGATGAAGTTCCTAGTGGTCTACCCCCATTAAGAGGAATTGAGCATCAAATAGATCTCATTCCCTGGTGCATCTTGCCTAACCTGCCACCAGATAGGACAAGCCCCGAGGAAACCAAGGAAATTCAACGCCAAGTAGAAGGACTCTTGAGCAAAGGCTGGCACGGAAAGCCCTCACCCATGTGTCAACTCTACTTGTGCTAAAAAGGATGGGATGTGGAGGATGTGCACTGATTGCCGTGCCATAAATGCTATAACGGTAAAGTATCGCCATCCCATTCCTCGTCTTGATGACATGCTTGATGAACTCTATGGTGCTGTGATTTTTACTAAAATTGATATTAAGAGTGGTTATCATCAAATTAGGATAAAAAATGGTGATGAATGGAAGACTGCATTTAAGACTAAACACGGGTTGTATGAGTGGTTAGTTATGCCTTTTGGACTAATTAATGCACCTAGTACTTTCACGCTTAATGAATCATGTCTTACTGGCTTTCTTGGTAAATTTGTTGTTGTCTATTTTGATGATATACTTATCTATAGTCGAAACTTAGATGAACACATCATGCATGTTAAAGCTGTTTTAGAGGTCCTTCGTAAGGAACAACTTTATGCTAACCTTCAAAAATGCACTTTCTGCACCCATCAAGTTGTTTTCCTAGGTTATGTTATAAGTGCACAGGGAATTCAAGTGGACCAAAGTAAAATAAAAGCTATCACTGAATGGCCAATCCCTACTTCTATTAGTGAAGTAAGGAGCTTTCATGGCTTAGCTAGCTTTTATAGGTGCTTTGTCAAGGATTTTAGCTCAATTGCAGCGCCACTTACTTCCATTGTTAAGAAGGATCAAGAGTTTCATTGGGGAGATGAACAAGTTAAGTCTTTCCAATTACTCAAACACAAACTCACACATGCACCTGTACTTAGTTTGCCTAATTTTGAAAAAGTTTTTGAAATTGAGTGTGATGCATCCGGTATAGGTGTTGGAGCTGTACTACTCCAAGAAGGGAAGCCAGTCGCATACTACAGTGAAAAGCTCAATGGCGCCTCATTGAACTACTCAACCTATGATAAGGAGCTTTATGCACTTGTTCGAGCATTGCAAACCTGGCAACATTACCTGAGGCCCAAGGAGTTTGTTCTACACACTGATCATGAGTCGCTTAAGCATCTCAAGTCACAAACCAAGCTAGCAAGCTGATGAAAGAGCTGAAAGCTGTCCAAGAAAGAATTCATCATTCAAAGGGGTCCAAGTGATTGAAATTCAACAAGATGCATTTGAAGGATTGAAACCCTAGCTTTGGCTTAAAAATCACATTTGGATTTAGGGTCTCAATTCGACCATCTAGAGTTTTGTTTTGTTTAAGTTGTAATGGGCCGAATTACCTTGCTAAATAAGCTTGAGTAATTAAGTCCAATTGCCATAATTAGCTAGTTAAAATTCTGGTTAATTAGTTGGGCTTATGACCAAAGTACACTTGGGCTTAATGAGGTCAAAACCTAGTTCAATTAGGATTAGTCTTTCATTGATTCATAGTAGTAGTAGGATTAGTTTTTCCAAGGCTATATATACAGCCTATGATGGACGAATGTTTTTCCAAGGCTATATATACAGCCTATGATGGACGAATTTATTAAGACTTTTATCAATAAAATTTTCAGCTTATTCTTGAGAGAATAACACGTCTCTTTCTAAGAGATTCTTCTTTGAATACTTGAGAGGTTTCGAGTGTTCATTCGACTTATCAATCAAGAACCACACTTGATTGTGGCGTCATCTACCAACAGCCTTGGTTCGCTAATTCATTGTTCTACGGGTTAAGATTAAATTCGAGGTTCGTAGATCCGCGGGTTAGAAGGGTCGAGAGTTTTCCGCAACTCCAACTTGATATTCGTCTAGGTCCGTTATCCAACTCACATCATCTGGTATCAGAGCTAGTTGACGGTATCAAGTATATCCCTTTTATTTCTTGTTATTGTCGCCTTATTGTTTTGTGTCAAATCTGCCCAAAAAAAAAATTCTGGTTATCGAAGTCTTGTTTCCTTGACTTGTCTGTCCAGATTCTTCTCGCTTAATTTCGTTGTTTGGTCTTGTCTTGCTGTCTAAGTTGTCTTGTTAATTTGCAAGTCTTGTGTCATCTAAGTCTTTGGAAAAAAAAACAAAATTCTGATTTGCTTATTGTTCGCTTCTGGTCGTTGTCAGGTTTTGTTGTTGCTGTCCCGTCCTTGTTCTTGTCGTAAGAAACTGAATTCTGTCTTCCCAATTTGCTGGAAACTGGCTGACCTGAACCAGAAAAATAGTGACTTAACCTTGCTGGAATCATTAATCTTGAACTTGTTTTTGGTCTTCTTGAAATTCTTGAAACAAGCTTCAAACATTCTTGAACAAGTTTCCAACAATTCTTGAATCTTGCTAATTTCTTGAATCCTTGAAACTGAATTCATCTTGTTAAATTCTGGAACTTTTCACCACCAATTCTTAAAGCTTAAGAGTAGAATTTAATTGGGCTGAAGTGAAAAAAAAAAAAAGGAACGAAAGAAAGAAGAACAAGGAACCCGAATCTGCCTTCTGGAAATTCTGCTCCCCGAAACTGCTTTCTTGATTGTTGGAGTCAATTCATGCATAGCGATTCTTGTTCCCAAAGCTTGAACTACCTCTTGTGATTTGCCAAAACATAGTTGCTTGCATTGGACAGCCTAGAACCGAATTTGGAAAGCTAAAATTCACACCAGAAAATTCAGTCACTAAAATCCAGTTTGCTATCCTCCCTTGAGTTGGAGTCTTGTTGCTGAATAAACAAGAGAAACCCAAATAAAAGAGTTTCTTCCAAATCTGCAAACAGCTTCCTTGACCGTAGCAAACTTCTCATAAAAAAAAAAAAGAAAAGAATCCAACCGCTTCAAGGAAATCCCAACCAGCCTTTGAAAGCCAACACCGACTTGCATCAAGCAAGCAAAACTGAATTGGTTTGGGGTTGTCTCCTTGAACCACCACTACTTGAAGTTTGTGCACTTGTTCTTGTTCGTCCAGCACGGATTTGATTCCTCTTTACTTGTCTTGATTTTTAAATCTAGTTTCCTTTAGTCGTTCCAAATTCAAGTTGAAGTCTAATTAGTTTTCCATCATCTTTGCTTTGAAGTTATTGTTTCCACGCAAATCATTCTGGTCTTCCAGATTCCATTGTGACTTTACTTTAGATTGGTCACGGTCCAACCTAAGTTTCCTTCTCATATTTCCAAATTTGTCTAGGAGTCAAGTCTAGCTCTTAATTCCTAATTAATTTTCAGTTCTATTGTGTTCATCCTAGTTTGAATTCGGTTATACCTTCTTAAGGGTCTAGGAAAATTGTGGAGAAATTACCAAACCACCCGGTCCTTCCAAGTCTCTTATAGGATTTTTTAGTGATTTCTGAATTTTCTTCTTTTTTTAGCCTTTGAGTCAACTTTAGTCTTTAAATTTTCAATTCTTTTGCTTCCTCATTTATTCTCCAAGTGAACCAAAAGGTGATACACCACATTCACGTGAAGGCAATTGATTACAAGTTCTTGAATTGCTTGAACCTTCTGATTTCTTCGGAAGAAGATCAAGGAACTAGAGCTGCTTGGTGAGATCATTAGAGTGAAATAAAACACTTGAGTGATACACTGCGAGGGAAACACGCGAGGGAGTGTGTGTGAGGTCTTTCTATCACGAAGTTTGTTCATTTTGCAGGTTTTGAAATATGTCTACCAAAGGAGATGAGATAACCATGAATAAGTTTGATTGCTTGGAGGATAAAACCTTCAAGAGGAGGGGTTCCAAACCTTCTAGTAGCCATCAAGAATATCACCCTTATGTGCCTAAAGGAGTAAATATTTTGGCATTGCGTGATGTAGAAGAGCAACTGAAGATCATTAAAGCTCAACAAAGTAACTGGTTCTATACTCGTTGCTACATCAAGGATAAAATTCTTAGCATGGCCATTGACAAGAGTTGTACAATCAACCTTGCAAGCACTGTCTTGGTTGAGAAATTGAATCTTCCAACCGTTGATCTTATTCAGCCATACAAGTTGCAAAGTGCTAGTGGTGATATCTCGTTACTAAGCATACACTTGTTCCTTTCCGTATTGGTAGATACGTAGATGAGGTATTTTGTGATGTTGTTCCTATTCAAGTGACGCATGTATTGTTGGGAGAATCATGGATGTCTAAAAACGATGTTAAGTATGATGGGAAAACTAATAAGTATTCCTTCATATTTAATGGACGTCATTTCAAGTTTGGTCACTTACTGAGCAACTTTAGAAGACCTTGCTATTCTTCTACATGAAAAGCAATCAAGGGAGCTAGTCAAAGGCGATGAGCAATCATCTCAAGAGGAAGCTACTGCACAAAAGGAAGAATTGAAGGATAAAGCTGAGGCAGAATCCAAGAAAAAGGCAAAAGATTGCTCGGTTTTAGTGGAAAGAAAAGAGAGGAAGCAAGCAATACTTGCAAAAGCCAATGTTGAGAGCAAACATCATGTACTTTTGGCTAACCAACTTGACTATATTTCGCCTAGTATGTTTGTTCCATTTTCACAGGTTTTCAAGACAAATCATGTGCTGCCTCGTGATGAAACTCCTAAGCCAATTGTCTTGACTAAATTTGGTAAAATTGTAGTTACTTCAATTGCCAAGAGAAAGGTAGAATTCTTCCCTAATTCTCTTTGTTTTCATGATACAACTACTGCCTTTGTGTTGCCTAAGGAGGTAAGTACTCTTAAGTTGGCTATGAGTAGTTCTATGACTAATCTTGACGAATTGGTTACTACCTTCTTGTGCATAGTTCATTTTCTTGACTTGTTCATGTATGCTAAACTTCTAGAGTTAATTGGCATTGTTTTAAAAGTTGTTTATGTAAGTCATATGGTTAACTATCAAGGAATCATGAAATTTGACAAATCTGTCTACCTACTTTATGACCCTTATGCTAGAGATAGTTTACGTCATCTTAGGTGCCCTGTTTATTTTACTTGTGTGAAATTTATTTTAAATCCTTCTATGTCTTGTGTTTCTTTTGAGTCTTGTGATTCTTCTAGTTTGTCTTTGAATTATTTTAGTAATCCTGTTCATTCTAACTATGTGAGTCCCATGTGTTCTATTAGTTTTAAGTGTCTTGATATTATCCATACATATCCTACTTTACGTAGTGATTCTAATGTCTTTTTAAATTGTGTTCAAAATGTTAGGATGGTGCATGATGTTCACATATACCCCTCTTGTTATCGGGAAAGTGTTGAATACATCTACTTCGATGAATCTTACTCTTCGCTCTTTGTATTTGATCCAGGGGTGTCAAAGACCGGAGATCGTGGCAAAACCATTGTGAGCTGATGTGTGCATGTTGGTTCGTGTTCAAATTGGGTAGACGGCATGCTTCTTGGCTCGCATTCATACAAATGTTCCCTGACGTTCTTCATCATAAACGATCCTTCGATTTGGGACAAATCGCCTTCAAGAGGAGGGGAATGATGAAAGAGCTGAAAGCTGTCCAAGAAAGAATTCATCATTCAAAGGGGTCCAAGTGATTGAAATTCAACAAGATGCATTTGAAGGATTGAAACCCTAGCTTTGGCTTAAAAATCACATTTGGATTTAGGGTCTCAATTCGACCATCTAGAGTTTTGTTTTGTTTAAGTTGTAATGGGCCGAATTACCTTGCTAAATAAGCTTGAGTAATTAAGTCCAATTGCCATAATTAGCTAGTTAAAATTCTGGTTAATTAGTTGGGCTTATGACCAAAGTACACTTGGGCTTAATGAGGTCAAAACCTAGTTCAATTAGGATTAGTCTTTCATTGATTCATAGTAGTAGTAGGATTAGTTTTTCCAAGGCTATATATACAGCCTATGATGGACGAATGTTTTTCCAAGGCTATATATACAGCCTATGATGGACGAATTTATTAAGACTTTTATCAATAAAATTTTCAGCTTATTCTTGAGAGAATAACACGTCTCTTTCTAAGAGATTCTTCTTTGAATACTTGAGAGGTTTCGAGTGTTCATTCGACTTATCAATCAAGAACCACACTTGATTGTATGCCATCTACCAACAGCCTTGGTTCGCTAATTCATTGTTCTACGGGTTAAGATTAAATTCGAGGTTCGTAGATCCGCGGGTTAGAAGGGTCGAGAGTCTTCCGTAAGTTCAACTTGATAATCGTCTAGATCCTACTCCAACTCACATCACAAGCGACATGCAAGGTGGGTAGCCTTTATTGATACCTTTCCTTTTGTGATCAAATATAGGACTGGCAAAAGCCATGTTGTCGCTGATGCCTTGTCTGGAAGATATACTTTGATTACTACACTTGATGCAAAATTGTTAGGTTTTGAAATAATCAAAGAGTACTATCCTAATGACCCTGATTTTGGGAAGTGTTCAATGTTTTTCTCACGGCAAGTCGCGGAGAACTATTTTCTTTCAGTGGTTATTTGTTCTATAAAGACAAGATGTGTATTCCCACGTGCTCTATGCGTGAGTTGTTTGTAGGGAAGCACATAGTGGAGGTCTTATGGGACACTTGGAGTGGCAAAGACATTGTCTATACTCCAAGAGCATTTCTACTGGCCAAAGATGAGGATGACGCGGAGCCGTATCATCCAAAGGTGTGTAACTTGTCATCATGCCAAGTCTAAGGTAAACCCTTATGGACTCTACACTCCACCACCTATTCCTAGTATGCCTTGGGTTGATTTGTCTATGGACTCGTGCTAGGCTTACCTAGGACTAGACATGGTCATGACTGTGTATGTTGTAGTGATGTGATTTTCTAAAATGGCACATTTCATTCCATGTCATAAACCGATGATGCAAAACATGTGGTTGATTTGTTTTTCAAAGAAATTGTACGCTTACATGGTATGCCACACAATAGTTTCGATAGAGATGTTAAGTTCCTTAGCTACTTTGGAAAACTTTATGGAGTAAATTGGTAACTAAACTCTTATTTTCTACTTCTAGTCATCCTCAAACCGATGGACAGACCGAGGTGGTTAATAGGACCCCTTTCTACATTGTTGTGCTATAATTAAAAGGAATCTTAAAACTTGGGAAGATTGCCTGCCGCATGTAGAATTTGCATACAATAGGACAATACATAGTGCTACACAATACTCCCCTTTTGAGATTGTCTATGGATTTAATCCGCTTACTCCTCTAGATTTGATGCCTTTACCTGTGTCTGAGAAAGTTAATCTAGATGGGAAAAAGCGTGCTGAATTTGTTCGTGATCTCCATGCCAAGGTCCGTGCTAACATTGAGAAACGTACATTACAATATGTACAAAATGCTAATAAGGGCCGTCGTAAGATGGTTTTTGAGCCTGGTGACTGGGTGTGGATTCACATGAGGAAGGAAAGATTTCCTGTCCAAAGGCGTAACAAACTACTTCCTAGGGGCGATGGACCGTTCCAAGTAGTTGCCCGTGTCAATGAAAACGCCTACAAACTTGACCTTCCTGGTGAGTATGGTTTACATGCAACTTTCAATGTTTCTGACTTAAGTCCTTTCCATGCAGACGACGAGCTTGATTTGAGGACAAATCGCCTTCAAGAGGAGGGGAATGATGATGAGCTCGGAACTGCCATAGGAGTCAAGGATATCCCAACAATGACAAGTGGTCCAATAACGAGAGCACGTGCCAAGAAGCTTAAGGATTCCATGCAAGCGTTGGTGTGTCACGTGCAAGACCAAGTAGGATGTCCGAGTAACCTTCAAGAACTTGGAAATAAGGATCTCAAACTTTACACGTTAATCCAAGTCATTGAAGATGAGGAAGTTGCATTGGAAGTTTAAAACCGAACCTAGGGTTAGGGTTAGCTAGGGTTTTCTTGCTTTCGATTTGAATTTTGTTTTGTTTAAGTTGTAATGGGCCGAATTACCTTGATAAGTAAGCTTGAGTAATTAAAGTCCAATTGCCATAATTAGCTAGTTAAATTCTGGTTAATTAGTTGGGCTTATGACCAAAGTACACTTGGGCTTAGTGAGGTCAAAGCCTAGTTCAAGTTAGGATTAGTCTTTCATTGATTCATAATAGTAGTAGGATTAGTTTTTCCAAGGCTATAAATACAGCCTATGATGGACGAATTTAGGAGGAGTTTTATCAATCAAATTTTCAGCTTATTCTTGTGAGAATAGCACGTCTCTTTCTAAGAGATTCTTCTTTGAATACTTGAGAGATTTTGAGTGTTCATTCGACTTATCAATCAAGAACCACACTTGATTGTGGCGTCATCTACCAACAGCCTTGGTTCGCTAATTCATTGTTCTACGGGTTGAGATTAAATTCAAGGTTCGTAGTTCTGCGGGTTAGAGGGGTCGAGAGATTTCCGCAAGTCCAACTTGATATTCGTCTAGGTCCTACACCAACTCACATCATTTCCTCCTCTCCAATTTCACCTTTTATCTCTTGTTTCTCACTCAATTGTTTTTCCTTATTTTCGTCTCAAACTAAATCTCATGTTCTTTTTCTTTCTCACTCTCATCTCACATTTCACACAAGTCCCCCTCCAACTAGCTCTTGAGGACTAGTTATGTGGTTGGAGTTCGAAGCATGTCTTGATTAGGTTCAGTGCATGGAAATTCTTAGATGGCAAACTTGTCATCCAATGGTGGAATTGAATGAAATTCTGCCTTGAGAGCAATGGATCCAATAGATTTCTTATTGGTTGACTCATCCATAGGTTTAGGACTTGACAAAGTGGATTGAGACTTCACCTTTTCCCTTGAATAATTCGACCTTGAAGAGGAAAATTGGATATCAGAACTAAATTGCTTGGGACCCCTCATCTTGAAAGGTTCATTCTCTGTTAGCTTAAATGATTTGTGAAGGGAGGATTTTCCATGACTACCCTTGGCTTGACTTTGAGATTTTTCAAGTCTATCCAATCTACCATTCATGGCCTCAAAATATCTATTCATTGTCTTTTCGACATCTCCCAAGAGAGCCTCCATTCTTAGTATAGGATCAAAGGTTGGAGATTTACTTCCGTTTGACATGCCTATAACCTACAAAAAGGTTAGTAGAAACAAAAACTTTTCCTTACTTCGTCCCCTTACGTGTTTACACTCGTCGCTCGTGTATCACTCAAATGTATATCACTTAAAGAATCTCACAAGATAATTCTCAAGGCTGCTTGATGCTTCTATCGAATAAATTAGAATGATTCACATGGTGTAATCAGCTTTACCAATGCAAATTTCCACCCAAAATTGCAGAAAGAAGTTCTCAATGCAAAACTCGATAGAAGATGAGATTTTGAGACTCAAAGGAGTAAGAAATCAGACCTGAAACTTCCTGGTTTGATAGCAGAAACTTGGACGAATCAGACCTGGAATTTTGCTAAAAACTAAACTCAACCTAGCACGCGAACTTAGGCTTTGGTCTGCTGAGATGCAAGATGATTTCTAGATGAAAGTGAAGGCAGAAATTTACTATTTTATAGCAGAAAATACAACGAGATCAGACCTGCAATTGTGATGCAAAATGGATGAAACTTTGGCGATACAAATCAGATTTGATCCGATGTAGTGCAAGTTGAAGAGGGATGTTTTTATAGCAGAAAATGTGACAAATTCAGACCTGAGTTTCATGGTGTTTAGTAGATGAAAATTCCCAGCTCAAACTCTGAAGTTGGTTCCTTTTAATTCAAGCTGGAATTTGAAACCAAGAATTTCCAGATTTTTGGCAAAACTGAATCAGAATTTGGAGACTCAAGAAGGTCGAATTTCAGACCTAGAATTGATGAGCTAATGGTAGAAATTGAGGTGAAATTAAGCCTGGGTTTTTGGTGTCAATCGGATCAGACTTTGTGACTCAAAATTCAGACTTTTAATCAGCCCTTATAAGTTGGAATTTTAGAAACAAAGCTTACCAGATTTTTGAAAACAAGTCACATTCCAAATTGGAAACACACAAGAATTTCTAGAATGGAACAAGATTAATGGTAGAGATGCCACAATCGAGGTAGATACTTGATTGATAAGTCTGACGAGCACCCTAGAATCCTTCTAAAATGTTCAAAAGAAGCTTTCACAAGCCTCAAGAATACACTTCACCCTTGGAAACGAAATTCTGGAAAATTCTATTAAACTCATGTTAATTCTCTTAACAAAGACCGAACTAGGCTTTAAATAGCCTTACATTGACCTAATTCAGCTTGAAAAATATTAACCTACTCCAACTAGGAAAGTAAACCTAATACAACTAGAAAAAGGTCAAAAATCAGCCTAATCTAACTAGGAATTTGCCAGACAACTTAACAAATAACCTACTAACAAATGTTAATTTGTGACGACCCCACCTCCCCCTAAAACGAACCAAAGGATTTGGTGGATCGCCTGCCTAACTCTCGCTGGGACTCACTACAGTTCCTCAATCAGATTACAGACCTCAAATAATTACAATGCAAGATCTCCAAAATAATAATTACAGTTTCAACTAGTCCAAATACACCAAAAATCCAACAATCCAAGATTACAAATACTACAAGAGATAATCCGGCCAGTCATACTAAAAAAGATCACTACATATGCTTTCCTTCATATCGAGCCTGTGGAGGGAAAATAAAATATTTTGGGGTGAGTTAGAAATTCAGTGAGGTTCCAAAATAACAAGCATTTAAAAGCATTAGAGTAACACAAATAATCTTTTTTTTTTCAATAACTCACTTTTAGCAAGTAACCATTCAAGGGACATTCATTCAAATCATGAAATCTTTCAAATATTCAATCATTTAACATTTAATGAATCAAAAAAATCATTAGAAGGATACGAGTGCTCGCTTGGAGCCATTCATTCAAATCACGAAATCTTTCAAATATTCAATCATTTAACATTGAATCAATCAAAACAATTATTAGAAGGATACGAGTGCTTGCTTGGAGCCATTCTTTCAAATTATGAAATCTTTCAAATATTCAATCATTTAACATTGAATCAATCAAAACAATCATTAGAAGGATACGATACTCACTTGGAGCCATTCATTCAAATCATGAAAATTTTCAAATATTCAATCATTTAACATTTAATCAATCAAAACAATCATTAGAAGGATACGAGTGCTCGCTTGGAGCCATTCATTCATTCCACCTACCATCCGCCTTATTCCTCTGAAAACATTTGACAATATTTTAAAACCTCATTGCATTTATCACTCTTTTGTTCATTCATTTGTTAGTCAGTACTCCACCAGATTTCAAGGTAATACTCGAGTATACCAATATTGTCCTAACATAGTTAACACATCGACCAAATTCGTTATTGGCTCAAATGGTTAACCACGAGAGGCTATGGCCCAGTTCAGCCAATGGTTTACATTTATGCACAAGTAATTCGAACATTGATAAATAGCTATCAAACATTTTTGGAAACGAGGGACAACTAACAATCAATTTCAACCTTCAAACCCCTTAAGAGAGTGCAATAAAGTATACACTCACCTTCAGGAGCGAGGGACCCTTGACGGTCAGTCTCTTCACCTCAAGTCTCGCTAGCAGTGAGGAACAAGTTTTATTTAAAGAAAAATGTAATAACTTAATAGAACACATTTAGTAATAAAATACGTTTAAATCAAGATAAGTAAAATACCAATCCAAATACTCACTTATAACGATCAAAATTAATAGTTAAAGTTCACTTTGCATAAAAACACTAGTATATATTTAAACATGCCCAATCAATCAATTAAGCACCCAATCAAATCATGGAAACATTTAAGCACAACTAGCAACAAGGAACACTCACAAATCCTTCACAAATTATTTCACTTGTAAAAGCATTTTACTTGGAAATAGTGGTAAATAATTTCTTTGCAAATATGAGTCGAGTAAATTATTTCACAAGTCATTTTCAAATAGTAGTAAAATATTTAATTTTAAAATGGATTGGAACACTCACAAATCCTTCATAATTTCACTTGTAAAAGCATTTTACTTGTAAATAATGGTAAATCATTTCTTTGCAAATATGAGTCGAGTAAATTATTTCACAAGTCGTTTTCAAATAGTAGTAAAATATTTGATTTAAAAACGGGTTGGAACACTCACCACTTAATACCAAGTTCACAAGTCTAGTTCAAGTTCTCCTTTGGCTCCTCCAAGTCCTAAGATCAAGGAAATGAAGTACAATAAGAGCCATTACTCCAAATCATAACAATTACACAAGTACTACTTCCAAGTCTTTCTAAGAAGTCTCAAGATGTTCTTCCCTCGAAACTCTCCTAAACCACATGGTTTGCTTGCTCCACTTAAGGAAAAAGTCATGTACATGCCAAAACAAGAAGTCAAGGGTATCATGGAGTGAATAGAATGCATTTAGAACCAAGAGGTATGAAACAAATGCGAAATGCACCAAAGTGCTTCTTGGCTGGAAAACTGTTCATCACCGGCAACAGTTTTTGAAAAATCATAACTCAAATTATATAAGTCCAAAATCATGAAATTCACCACTGGAAACTAGATTGAAAGATCTAAAAATTGTTATAAGACACCCCTGCGAAATTAAGTCCATAAGAAGGTCAAATTGGTTGTTTAAAATTCTGTTTTAAACCTGAGAAACAGAACAGGTTTTGAATTTTAGTCAAATTTGTGGATTTACTGGGAATTGTGGAAAACAAATTAAAATCTGAAATTTATCGGGTTTAAAGGTCTCTGAGTCTAGTTTCCAACGCAATAGACGGAGCTCAAATCCAACTTTTCTACATCGAGTTATGCTCATTTTCCTGAGGCTACACAGGCAACCCTATGCAAATTTTCAGAACGTGGCAAGTTGGAAAAAATGGTTTATTTCCCTCAAAAACTCATAGTTCTGATTCAAATCCAACATACATTTGTAGTTTAAATTCTTAAGAAGTGTTTGAGCAAGATTTGTCGAAGAAAACACTATGAAAATTTCGAAATCCATGTTGAAATCTCAACCCCTCTGTTCAGCTAGCAAGTAGAAATTTTCTCAAGTTTTCTCCAAGAATCAACTATTAAATTCCACATAATCTTATTCAAATCCATATGGGCTTCATCAATCATTAGCCCTATGGTATAAATAGCCAATTTCCAATAAGATTCAACCAAAGATTCAAATCTATAACAAGCATAAGGGTCACTAGAACATCTAGTGTCCGGATCTTCAAGCAACTACTAGATCCACCATAGATCTTGCATAAATCAAGTAGATCTACCTCTATCAAGTGTCAAGAACCAAGATTATGGATAGGGATTACCTCCAAGATCTATCAAGTTCTAACCAAGAACAAGCAAATTCTCCCAAGATTTTGTTCCTCAAGAGTTGCTTCACGTCGGATCATCGGATTCCTAGGCCAAGTTCGGATCTTTCTTGCAATCTTCAAGGAATCAAGAAGTCTTTCTCCTCCAAACTCACTCTCTCACCTCTCGGCTTTCTCTCTCTCTCTCCAAGCCCTCTCTTTCTCTCGACTCACCCAATAAGAAAAAAGAAAAGAGATTGAAGTTGAGGTGGCTTGGTTCTCTTGGATTTTCTCCACAATTCTCTCTTCAAGATGGAAGATTTTCCTGAGCTCTCACTCTATCTCTCAAAGATTCTTGCAAGACTAAAATGGAATGGAAGACAAGAATGAAACTTGAAGTCTTGAAAGAAAAATGGGTGGCAGGAAGGTTGCCAAATGTCGTTTCCCAATTAACTAAAAATCCAATGAAATCTTACTTTATCCACTAGTTTATCTATTTTGCACTTAACTCCCTCTAGTTTCAATAATGTTCAATATTCACCCCACTAATTATCTCTTTTGCCATCATTCATTTGCTCTCAACTTACTATTCACTGATCACTACTCACTTCGATTCAACTTATCGACACTCGAATGAAAATCCTAATATTAACGCATCCATGCACATTCATATGAGTCGATAATCAATGCAATTATAGATAAATAAACATAATTGAGAAAAAATGATAAATGCAAGTGAAGAAATATAAGCAAAACAATTAAAGAAATTTTGGGTCCTCACATAATTAATTAACGCCAGTTCGAGCCAACCAAAAGCCAAGTTGGCTGAGTTGCTTATTTGAAGGAAAACACAATAATGACTAAAAAGACTAAAATAAACTTCAATTCAAACAAGCACGATGAATGCCAAAATGCCTTGTTCTTCACTTTATTCATTGGCCTCCAACAAACTTGGCATGGAAATTCTTGCACATGTGGGGCTCAACATAAGCTTGATTCATGACGATTTTGCACTCACATCATGGATGAATTTTGGCAATGGTTATCACTCGTCAATTACTCAAATCTTCTTAGATTATTAAGTATGAGCTTCCCTAAATTAGTGTTGTGATTTCAAGGGGTGAAATTTGTATAATTTGTGGATGTTTCTGACTTTAGTAGAAGAATAAGAACTGTTAGGATTGTTTTGGAAAAAAAAAAAAAAGAAAGTCTCACGACTAAAACTTGAATCTCTAGCCATCGAGAAATAAAAAGAGAGGGTCATCGGACCCTCCCATCAACTTTGCATCACCAGCAAGTGCTGGCAAAGCCATTAACAAAAAGGCCGACTAAAGCCACGGCCACCAGAAAAGGAAAAAAAGTAAAAAAGAATAGCAGCAGCAGCTACCGCCGACAATGAAACAGAAGAATGTGATGATGATAGTGGTAATGATTGGCGATGGTCGGAATGATGCAAATTAGGGATTTTTTGGTTTAGGGTAAAAAAAATTCTTGAAAATGGGAGAAGAAGAAGAAGGCCTGTCTTATATTTTGGGTTAAAGAAACGGGTCGGGTCTAGGAACCGGGTAAGGTTTCTAGAATTGAAGGGGGTCAAATAGACTCATTTAGGTCAGACTTAGAGTGTGGGTTGGAATAAAATCTTGTTGGGCTAAAGAGTGGGCTTGTGGCTAATAGAACGATTGGGTTAACCTTTTTAAGTAAAGGTTGGGCAGAAACTAGAAATCAAAGGAAGAAAATGGTTGGCCATTGATTGGGTTAGGTAATTAGTTGCATATCAAATGATGCCCATTGAAAAATTCTCTCCTATGTAAGAGTTTTTCAAAATCTCTATCGCTCTTGGGGTTTTGAGCCAAGTCTCTCTTCTGTGAGAGTGCATCCAACAGTTAGATCCACAGAAACAAAGCAAATTCTCACTCTTTTCAGTAGTAAATACTAGTCCAAGAACATTAAACGCAAGCAAATGAGTACGGAGAAGATGCAGAAAGATCGTATTCAAGCAAAGACACAGTGAGATGAAAACTTTGTTTTCATTTGAGTATTACTTAATTTGAGAATTTTGCCTACTAGTTTACCAAGTTTGTTAAGTCTTGATCAATACTCAACCGAGTATTTACTCTCCTCTAAAACTACTATCTCTCTCTCTTCTTTAGGGTTTCTTGGTCTCAAGGTTTTTCAAGGCTGATGCCGGATCAGCCTACCCTCCAGCCAAGCGTCGTCTCCCATGTTCCAAAAAAAGGCTTTTTCGGAACTCTTTAAATCAGCACCACGTAATCCTCGTGGAAGTTCGAAAGATTGTCTACCCATGTGGAGAACAGCAGTAGTTTTGGAGAACCGATTTAGAAGCTATAACTCCATATCAATTTTCTTTGGTTGGGAAATTTTCCAGGGGCAGGCCATCTATGGAAGATTTGCTCAAGTTCTTCCCGACGCTTGATCTCAAGGACAACGACCTTGGACCACTCGGATAATAGACACATCCCGATTCGCATCGAATGAGAAGGACCTTCGCTTGTGGTCGCTGAGCATCTAGTATGCGTGCATATGGCGTCAACGCTGGTCTTTAAGTGGACCATTTCTTTCCATGTCGATAAGGAATCATCTCTTGTACCGTTTGGTTCCATTGCCCAAGCTGCCAATTCATCTATTTCAGAAATCGCTTATTCCAAATTGTTTCGTTCTTGGTCAGCCCATTGTTTGTGGATTCTCAACGGCAAATCTCACTCGCCGAAAGTGTGGCAAGGGGTTTGTGTGGAGGTAGACTTGCTTAAGGAACTTCCAGCGTGGGTAGGGTTGGGAAAATGATGGGGTTTGGCAATCCCTAATTCTAAAAGCCTGCCACATCGCTCGTTTTGTTATCACCAAGGACATTCTGTTGATGAATGTCATCTCAAGAATCCAACATTGCGTAGAGAAAGGGTGCAGCGGCAGCATGGTGAATTGCAGGCGAAGTCTATAAGGATGAAAACCCCATTTGAGGCTCCTGTGGATCAGCTGCAATCTGATCGAGTGTTGATCGACGGCGGTGGTAAGGAGTGTCTAGATGATAAAGGTGAAGCCGACAGAACTGGAGAGGAGAGTTCGGCTTCTCTGAAGAGTCTTTCTCCGAACGCAACTAAAAAAAGATGGCGGAGATCGAGACTACCTTGTTAACTCAGCAGGATGAGTCCCCAAAGGTCGGTCTGCAAAATGTAGGGGCGACAGATGTTGAGAAGGTGCAGAATCATGAACAACAGCAGCAGGCTGATCAAGTCTTGTTACATACTGATGCCATCGAGCCAATGGTTGATCAAGCTTACATCGAATCACGGCGTAAACAATTATTGAATGGCAATGGCTCATCGAGGCTGGCATTACGACAAGATGATGAAGAGGCTGATCATTAGCAGCAGGCATGGATGAAGTCGCTAAATTTATCTCCCAGACGGGTTAGGCCATCTCAATCATCTATGGAGAGGCACCGCTCGACGTAGCCGCCAAAAGATGATTTATTTGTTAAAGACACTTGCTTACAATTAAAGGTAATTCCCTCTACTCAGCTGGTGTTTTAAATGATTAAGTTTATGTTTTGGAATGCTCGGGGAATTGCCAATAAGATTACCATGTCAAGACTTAAAAAATTACGAAAATTACATTCGTTATCTTTAGTTGCCATATGCGAACCAATGATTGAGTGCACACGTCTTGAAGCTATGTGCCGGAGACTTAAATTTCCACATGCAATTTCTAATGTGCATGGTTCGCTTTGGGTATTTCATACTGATGATTATTCTGGGTGGAGGATCAAAATGAACAATTCTTGGCCATTCGCTTTTCCATGTATCGGAAAGAAGAATTTGTGGTATGTTTGTTCATGATCTTATTGCCTCGAATCCATTGGTCTTTGGCCTCTTACGATGCACTTGTGACAATGGTCTTCCGGTGTTGTTTATAGGTGATTTTAATGTCATTCGCTTTGCTAATGAGAAGAAGGGGGCGAATCCGTTTCATGTTTCAAGTGGAGTTTAATGCGTTCATTCAAGTCACTGATCTTGTCAGTAGGATATATACTGGCCTCAATATACCGGTGCAATAATATGGGAAAAGTAAGGGTGCTCAAACGTCTTGATCGCTTGCTGGTTAATCAGAGCTAGGATGGCTTGCATATCCAATTTACAGTTCAACACCTAGGTCGGGCTTGCTCAGATCATTCTCCAATTGTCGCGTACGCCGCCAGGTATCTTTCTGGTGGTCCAAAAAGTTTTCGATTTCTTAATGCATGGTGTTCCCATCACTCTTTCATAGATGTGGTGTCAAAGGCATAGGCTATCCCGTGCGAAGGAAGGCCGTGGAGAAAGCTTCTACTGAAGCTCAAACAAGTTGTTGCAGTTTTGGTGGAGTGGAACAAGGCTGCCTTTGTAATATTCGACATGGTTATTAGAGTCAAGAGGCTGCTGGTCAAGAGGCGTTAGTTCAAAATGATCCATCCGCTAAAATATCTGATTTAAATACTGGTGCGCTAAAGATGCTGAAGCGTGATGGAGTTTTGGAAGCAAAAAAAAAGGCCAGACATGGTTTCAACATGGTGATGCTAATTCTGATTTTTTCACTTTAAAGGCCAGGAAGAGAAACTAGATTGCACTTACATCAATTCAAAGCCTAGAGGGCTGGTGGCTATCCTGAGTCACTGAAATTCAGCAGATGAGGTATTTCTGGATATTTTTCTTGTGAGCAACTTTCCAACTCAGTTGGTAGCGGCATCCATGCCAAGTGGTTTCAGCGATAATACGATGCTCTTCGGTGTGCCCGATGTGGAGGAGGTGCGGAGAGTCATTTTCTCAATGGATGGAGATTGGTCCGGATGGTTTTTGGGTTCTTCACTTGTGGTGGAAAGTTGTTCATCCCGAGGTTGTTGAAGTGCTAGGAATTGCTGTGGGTGGTGATTTACCTCAAGGTCACCTCGACTTTGTTGGCTTTAATTGGTGGCAGCCCATGAGTTTTCTCAACTTGTCCAATTTATGCAACCTTTCTAAATAAAGCATCCAAGTTGTTAGCAAATCGTTGGAAGGAACGCATCATCAGCCTCAATAGAGCGTCATGTCAGGGGCCGGTTATCTCGTGATAATGTTCTACCAGCGAAATGGTACCGTGGAATTGGGAAGAAGGTTTATGGCTCCAAGCCATGTTAAATTGGACATGGCCAAGGCATATGACAAGGTCAACTGAATTTTTAATGCAAGTTTTATGTCTGTTGTTTGGGGAGCAATTTATAGATATGGTATGGAGATTGGTCTCCAATTGCTATTTACGATTACTGCTCGTAAAATGGTCAACCATGTGGATATTTTAAGTCTACCCGTGGTCTACGATGGAGGGGATCCCTATCTCCCACGCTTTTATTATGTCTTCCGCCAGTCCGAATCTGAATGGGTTATTGGGACATCCGGCTCTCCAGATTTTGTGTCAAAACAAGCTATGCCGATCACGCACTTAGCTTATGCGAACGACATTGTGATATTTCTACGGGGATTCTAAATCACAGAGGTGTTATGTGCTCAAGAGTATCAACACCGCCTTTCGCCAATTAGTAAACACCGACAAGAGTTGTTTTGCAGTTGCGCCTAGATGCACAAGGAGGGTTAAAGAACGGATTGCTTACTTGACGGGATTCAAGTCAATGCTTTTTCCGATAAAGTATTTGGGATGTCCCTGATTGTTGGACGTGCAAAAAAATCATATTTTCGTGGAATGATCTGTGGTAAGCAAGCGTATTCATGCATGGAGTTCCACATGGCTATCGTTTGGAGGAAGATTACTTTTTGAAATCGATTCTGCTTTCTACACCGATTCACTTGCTATCGGGCTTTGCACCCTCCAAAGGGGTTTTAGCACGCTTGAGGAGTCTGATGGCTCAATTCTTGTGGGGGAATTCAGATTTTGGACCTCGCCATCAGTGGATTGCTTGGAAGGATATCTGCAAGCCGGAAGTCGGTGGTTTAAGGGTTAGATCGTTGGAGGCCAGCTTCATGCGCTCTTGAATGTAAGCTATGGTGTAGGTTCAGGCAACAAAATTGCCTTTGGGCAGATTTTATGACATCGCGGTATTGCACTGGGATTCATCCAAATCAGGTCACGGTTGGTCGAACGGACTCCAATACATGGAAACGTATGCTAGAAGCACGGCCATTGGTGGAAATGAACAGTGGCTGGGACATGGTTAGCGGCATGATTTCTTTCTGGTGGGACAATTGGTTAGGAAGTCTTTAGTCAATGTCCGCCGCACTGCAAATGAAGCATTAGTCTTGGATTTCTGGCAGTAAGGAGAATGGGATATTCCTAATCTTGCTCGGTTGCTACCTGGGGAATATGTTAGTTGGATTGGATCGGTGAACTGCTATGGGGATTTTAATGGCAGGGATTTAATGTTTTGGAAGGAGTCACCTAGTGGGTCATTTCAAGTCAACTGCAATAAAGCACCTAAATTGCATTATGTGTGTCATGGTTCTTCAAAGCTCTACGGTTCAAAGATATTCCATAATATGTCTATTCACTTGTGGAGAGTGGTCTTGAACAGAATTCCTGTATTCGAGAATCTACAACGGTTCGGTGTTCACGGCCCTTCATGGTGCTATTGCTCGTGAGAGCAATCGGAGAATGTTCAACATATTTTTGCACTCTGCTTCCCCTCGAGGACGTATGGGATTTTTTGAAGCTCCAGGGGATTTCGACTAGAGGTCTTTCTCGGGAGAAGTGTATTTCTTGGTGGATGCAACCGCGTCGATCAGTGGTTCTGGCTTGATGTTTCGTGTGCTCCAACTCTTATTATTTGGCATTTATGGAAAGCAAGAAACGGATTCAACTATGATGGGGTTCGCCAAGTCTTCAATTTACTTGTAGCTCAATTTTACGGACTTGAGGCAGCTTGCACACGATTCCCGACTGGATCCGGAGAATGGGTTGGCTGGAATTTGTCTCACTGGGGAAATGGTTAAGGTTCGCTTAGGGATGCCGGTCTCACGGGATAAGCCCGTGACCGCAGAATACAAGCTAAATACGGATGGCTCTCTGTTGCAAAATGGTTGTGGGGGGGGAGGAGGGGTGCTTAGGGATAGGAATGGTGTGATGATTTTGCCTTTCTGAAGCTTACCGGAGGTCTCGGTCCTGAAGGCCGGAGATGCGTCGGGATAACCTTGGTTTACAAATGTGCACGGATCGCTGGTTTGAACTCGGTCCAAATTGAAGTAGATTCTAAGTCGCATTGGTCCGGGATGTTCAAGAAAGAAATGTACATTCCAATAAAGCTTCGCTGCCTTGTGCGATGTCTATGGCAGCTAGGTGGTCAGCTTTCTATCCAGCACTGTTTTCGACAAGGCAACTCGGTAGCGGATGCTTTGGCAGCAATGGGTAGTGCAGGGGTGTCTGCTAAGTTTCTTTCTTTCGATCTCCTACCTAGGCATATTCGTGGTTTTTGTAATATGGATAGGTTTTGCATTCCTTTCTTCCGTCTTCGGAAGGTTTGCTTCGGAGGAGCATGTCTCAACTCTTTCAAGATTGAAGCAATTTGGGATGATTGGTTTTTCAGCACTGCTGCAATACAAGGATGGCGGATGCATTATGGGAAGTGATGGTACTGTGACTATGTTTCAATCCTTGTTCAATTATCTAGGCACATAAGTGGGCTTTGTAGCATGGATAGGTTACATATTCCATCGTTTAGGTTCACAAAGTCTCTTGTGTTATAGGAGGTCCGGTTCGGCCCCCCTCCAAATCATGTACTTCTTTTCAATAAATTAATAAAAGGGGTCCAGCCCATCCGCCAGATATGATTGGCGGTTTTATAAATAAATAAAAAAGCAAAGACACAGTGAATGTTGCCGTCCTACACTGAAAAGGCCGAGTCAGGTAATTTCTGTTTAGCTTAAAAGCTTCAGGAACCTTGCCTCTGTTTGTTACATATATGCTTTTCTCAAACTAGAAGAATCCTTTGAAGGCTATTGTATTCGGTCAAATGCTTGAAGTTTTTCCTTAGAAATAATTGGCTTTGAGCTCTGACAATTATGTACCTATTTCTAATAGGTCTTACAGTTTGAGATTAAAAGTCATTTTTGAGTCTCTGTTTTCCGTATTGTCTATTTTTTGTTTTTATCTGAAGTCAAGCTACTAGGAGGTCTATAAACTATTTCTAGCCCTTTACTAGTTTTCTTTGTCAAGAATCTAGATCCTCCTCTAGATCTATAGGGTGGATCAAGGCTTCCCTGAGTATCTCTTTAGAGTGACGAATGACAAAGGAATTACAGAAATTCTACAAAATTTGCCCTCTCACATGAAGAACTGGGTGGAATAGAGATAGACCTTAGAGATACGGGTGGAAGCTTGATGGAACACAAATCCAGTTTGTTAGGAAGAGTAAAAGGGCAAAAAATTGCAAATTTTGTAGGGTTAGTGACACTAGCGTGGGGATACCTAAGAGGATTAAGAGTGGTAGAGTTGGGAGTTAATCTCTTCTAGTTCATCATACCTAATGAAACTGATAAGGAAAGAAGAGTGAATGGTGGAACATGGATCATTAACAATCAATTTCCGGTTGTAAGAGAATGGTACGATGGATTTGAGGAGGATAATACTGCTTTCGATTTTGCACTTTTATGGGTCCAGGTATGGAATCTGCCAGTTCATTAGCTCTCAAAGGAAGTAGGGAAGAAAATTGCAATTGTATTCCAAGGAGTTAAAGAAATAATAATTCCACAGGTTGGAGGAAAAAAAGGAAGGCATTTGAAGTTGCTAGTTAAAATGGATACATCTAAACCTTTATTGAGAGGAACGACAGTAAAGATGGAAGGAAAAGTTAAATGGATAAGTTTCAAGTATGAAAGGTGTCCAGACTTCTGCTATGAATGTGGAAAAATAGTACGCATTGAAATGAATTGAAAGGAAACGGTGGATGTGGAAAAAGGACAACTCGATAACCAATATGGTCCATGGTTGAGAGCAAATGGTGGGAAAGGATCACCATGAAAAGAACAAAGAAATCGAACAGCTACTATGTTCTCTTCAGTAAGACAAAGATCGGGATTTAGAAATGGGGAATGGATCCCCGAGCAGTAAGGAACTGAATTGAATAGTCAATGTAATTAAGCAAGTGGAGGAGAATAATTCTGAGAAAAAGAATGATGAGAATGCTTGAACAAGAATGGACACGGAGGATAGACAAGCAAGTGATAGGAAGGAATTAACATCAATACAGATTGAAGAAAGCACAAAGGGCCTAATAGAAAAGGAAAAGAATGAAAACAAAAATAACAAAGCAGGTGCAAAAGGTAAAGAAATAGAGATCTTGAAAGGCAAAGACAAGTGCATATGGAAAAGGAGGAGTTAGTTGAGGAGAAAACAAACATTAAGACTGGAAGGCAAACAAGAAAGAATCAAAACTCCCACTACAAGGAGAAAGGCTTTGAGAGAAATCCAAAACAATAGCAAGACTAGGGAGAACCACGGGAAAGAAAGTTTCAGTTGGTAGATGAGGAAATGATAGATGCAGAAGTATAGAATGGAAATGACAAGGAATAGAGAACTGAAAAGCAAGCTGGAGTGGAGGAAAATCAAGGAGAGGGGGTGGAGACCAGCCTAATCTGGTCTCCCAAGAATAAATGAGAATATTGGTGTTGAATTACTAAGGTGCTGGGAGCCCCTTGACAATTCCTTAGTTGAAAGAGGCTAGAAACCTCCTCTCCCCAAGTATGATCTTTTTATGTGAGACAAAGAATAAGCAGACCTTCATGGAAAAAGTCAAAAACCAGCTGTGTTTTGAGGAAAGTATAATGGTAGATGCAATGAATAGGTCTGGTGGCATAGCCTTGATATGGAATCATGAGGTCAAAGTAGTTGAAGTCCTGTCTACAACTTTTACAATTGAAGCACATATTGAAGATAATGAGACTAGGACAGACTGGTGATTTGTAGGACTATATGCTTGTATAGATGACCAGGTAAGTAGGAATCAATGGGAGGTAATTAAAAGAAGGAGAAGTATGTGGGGGAACAAATGGATGATAACAGGAGATTTCAATGATATTACATCAAATGAGGAAAAATAGGGTGGAAATGTAAGAGAAAAAAGTAGTTTTAGAGACTTTAAAGATTTTATAAAAGGGAATGGTCTGATAGATCTGGGTTTTGAAGGTAAATCATGGACATGGAGCAATCAAAGGATGAACGAGGGAGAAATAAAGCAAAGATTGGATGGAGCTTTAGGAAGTATGCATTGGAACCAAGTACATGAAAGAGCAAAAGTAAAACATGTTGAGAACTTTGGCTCAGACCACAGCATGATCTTCATAGACTCAAACCCCCAAGTTGCTAGGAAAAGAAGAGATTTTTCTTTGACAAAAGATGGTTAAAAAAGGAAGGCGTAGAGAGTGTAATTCAAAGGGTCTGGAATGAACATCAAGAAGGATCTCTAATGTTGTAGATCAAAATGAAATTTGCTACATGCAGAATTGCTCTTCTGAAGTGGAGTAATAGCTTTCAAGGAAATGCTAGAAACAGATTGAAAAAATCAAGAAAGAGATATAGGAAACTATGAACACCGTGAACCAGAGAGAAAGGAGAGGATTCAAAACTTGAAGAGCTAGCTCAAAGATGCCTATCGTGAAGAGGGAATTATTCGGAAACAAATCCGTAAACCAAGGCTAGAGGAAGGAGACAAGAACACTCAATTCTTCTATGCTTGTGTGAAACGTAAGAAGAAAAAAGTAACAAAATGCAAAAAGACATACGATGGGTCATGGACAAGCAATGTAGAGGAAATTGGTGGGAAGTCTAAATACTATAAGAATCTCTTTGAGAGAGCTGATCACTTAGATGAGATACTCGATGGAATCCTAATATCTATAACAAATCAAATGAATGAGGATCTAATTCAACCAGTGGAGGATGATGAAATTAAAGAAGCCTTGTTTTCCATTAACCCAAACAAATCTCCAACGATGGATGGTATGTCACCTTTGTTCTTCTAGAAATTTTGGAATATAGTTAAAAATGATTTGACCATTGCCATCAAGAATTTCTTTTTAATTGATCCCTCACAAAAGCCATCAACCATACAATAATTTCCTTGATTCCTAAGGTTGAGAACCCAAAAGCAGTGAAAGATTCAAGACCAATCAGTCTCTGTAATGTTTCTTATAAAATGATTTTAGAAATTCATGCCGACAAACTCAAACTGTGTTAAAATTTTGTCTTAGCAAGAATCAAGCAGCTTTTGTACCTAGTCGATAGATTTTGGATAATGTTATGATGTCTCAAAAATTTTTGTACCACCTAAAAAATAGAAGGCAAGGTTCACAAAGCTTTATGGCTCTGAAATTAGATATGATAAAAGCCTATGACAGGGAAGAGTGGAAGTTTCTGGATACAGAAATAGAAAAAATGGGATTCTATAGTAAATGGATTAGATGGGTCATGGAATGTGTTAGAACAGCCTCTTTCTCCTTCAACATTAATAGTGAACCTAAAGAATGTGTTGTACCTTGCGGGAGCCCGAAAATTTTAACCTAATTCATACATATATACTTAGACAGTTGAATGTACGTTGTTTACTTCATTTTAAACCAAGTTATTTATTTACCATGTTTCCTAAAAGATTAAAGTGCATAAAGGACATTTTAAAATTTTTGCATGATTAATTTTGAAGACTTCAAAGTCATTAAACAAAATTAGTAGGGGGTTAATATAATAATCGTAAACCTTTAGGACTCGAATATAATAACAAACTTTTGCATGTCACCATGTAATGACACTTGTCATTCTTAAGGACACTTGTCAAAAATCAAGTAAAAAGACTAATACCCTCGGCAATTAGGCTTATGACCATGCAACCCTAGCTACTTCATAAAACCAGCAAATTCACTTGATTCATATTCTTCTCCTTGTTGGGTGAGCTTGGCCGAGAGAAAGTTCAAGAATTTCTTGTTCCATTTCAATTTTAGTTCGAGGAAAGAATTGAGAAGGAAATTGAGAGCTTGAGAGCTTGAGAAAATAGGAAGGAAAAGAAAAACTACTCTACTCTTGTCAAACTTTCTTGCTCAAACCAGCCTTTAGGAGAAGGAATTCTTGCTGAAAATTTTCCAGCTTTAATCTTCTACAATTAAAGGTAATTTTTAGTTCTAAACTCTTTCAATATCTTGGAGAAAATCTAGCCTTCAACTCTTGTATGATAAATTAGGATTTGGAAGCTTGAATTGCATAGAGAAACCTTTGTTTTAGTTGAGTTACTGCTGGAAAGTTTATTGGAAGCTGGCCGATTGATTTAAGATGCATGCATGTGGTTTTCTTGTGAAATTTTGCTATGAATCCAAGCTATATAACTTATATTTTGGTTATATTTGAATGCATTTTAACTTTTAATTGATTAGCATGAGCTTGAAGGAAGAAAAGTTTCACTTTCATGTTGGAAAAATTCCAGATTTTGAACTTATTGAGATGGTCTAGTTCTGGTTCTATATTTGAGACCTTGATGAAGTTTTCTTCCAAGAATCTAGTCTATATGACACTTTGCATGCTGAAGATAGGATGTATGTGTGTGATTGATATTTTAAACAAGTGAAAAGGGAAGAAACTTGATGAAAAGTTGAAGAATCCTTGCTAGAAATTTTCAGCCTCAACCCGAGAAAAGAGAGAGATGTTATGAGTTTTATTTCTTGGAAATTTGATGATGAAATGGTGAAGATTCTGCTTAAAATACTTCATAAGCTTTTGAACTCAACATGCACAAAGATTTCTTTGAAATTAAGGAAAAAGGGTTGCTGAAATTCCAGAAACTTTGGTTGAGAAAAAATAAGAAGAATAGCCAGCGTTAAACCTGAATTTTGATGGAAAGATAATGTAATCTTGATTTAAAACTTTATACGACATTAATCATAGCATGAATGTGGTATTTCCACCTTATTTAGGCAAGAAAGCTTGGTAATTCCTTAAGCCTTACTTGTATGTTAAATTTGAACAAAAAATATGAACTTTCTTCCTTGTTATCTTGTTGGAATTTGATAAAGTAGGATTGCAAATCAGAGAGCATTTATAGTCAACTTTCCAAATTTTCTAGCACTTTTAGGAAATGAATTAGGCTCTGAAATTTATATCCCTGAAAGATCTTTGAATCTGGTTTCAAACACAATTGACGGTGATTACTTGATTTGACTTTTCTACATTGAGTTATGGTTTTTTTCCCAAGACTGCTCAAATGCCCTAATCATTGACCCGATAGTTTCTCGTACTTCTGATATTGCGAATTTTGCCAATGGTAAAGGCTAAATTGGCTCTTGCACTGATGCAATCCTGATGCAATCCTCTCTAGCCGATTTTGTAATTCAGCTATTTCCTTGTTATTTTCTTCATGTTTAGCTTATGCTAGATTAATGTCTAATGTTGGCCGAAATGGGTACATTTAGTTTAGCTTTTGATTAGTGGGATTAATTGGTTAAGTGCATGTTGCACATTAGAAGAACCAAGGGTAGTGTTCGGTACCTAATAAAACTTGACCAGAAGACTTGCACACTGTTAGCCATTGGACACGCTTGTCGACCGAGTCTTGATCCAACTTGGCCGCGTGGGCACGCCTTACTAGCTGAAGTCTTCTGATCAACAATCGTCGAGCAGTCTTTTCCGTTTTTGGGATAGGGTTTCTTTGTCTAGCCGGTTCTTATGTTTCCTAGTAGTAGTAGGTTTTGTTTGTAAGCCTATAAATAGGCTACTTAAGTCACGCGTTTTTATAAAAGTGAATGGAGATGAATTATTTCAGAAATTGTTGAGAGTTTTCTCTTGGTTCTTGTGAGAACAACCTTTGAGTGCCTTAGATGGAATTCTAAGTGTTCAAAAGACTTTATCAATCAAGATCACGTTGATTGTGATGTCTTCTACCATCAATCTTGGTCTCGTGTTGCCCTTGATCAAGTTGATATTTCCACTGCCAAACCATGGTGACATCGTCTAGATCCTGTGAATTTGTCGTGTTACGGGTTTCGTCTGAAATAGGGCAAGGATCGTATCAGTTGGTATCAGAACTAGTTGACATATACCAGGTTATATCCTTCTTGTTCTTGTGTTTTCCTTTCGTTTGCTCTTGTTGAAAAAAAAAAAATCGGAGCACTGTTTATCGGATACTGTAGTAGTACTGTAGACGTCTGTAGCAAAATTACTGTTCATCCATTTACTGTTCATTCAAAAATTTTTCGAGTCTTGCTTTCTTGTCTTGCTGTCCGCATCTTGTTCGTGTCTTGGTGTCCGTTTGATTCTCTTGTTTTACTGTCTTAATCTTCTGGTCAACTTGCAAATCTTGTGTGTCATCTAGGTCTTGAAAAAAATAGTTTCTTGCTTGTCTGTTTCCTGGTTTCTTGTTGCTGTCTGTTTGCTAGTTTCTTTTGTCGCTGATCCAAGTTGCTTAGTTGTCACAGGTTGATCTTGTGCCAAATTGTTGGAAATTTCGTGAGTCTTGAACCTACATTGAGTTCTTGAAATAATCTCCAAATTCTTGAACAAAGTTTCAACAAAATCTTGAACTTTGAGGTTGCTTTCTGAATTTCCTACTTAAAATTAGATCTGATCTTGTGTGTTTGATCTAAATTCTTGTGTTCAATTGTTGTTCAAAGCTTGAAACCCTTCATGGTGGTTGTTGGAACATAAGTGTGTGCTTTGGGAAGGTGAAATCCGAATTTGGAAGTGAAAACCCAAACCAGAAAATCAATTTCCAAAAATTCCAGGATTACTTTCCAAATCTGAAATGGGTTTCTTGTTGCCTAAAAAAGACCAAAACCAATTAGGAAACCATCCCAAATCTTGCAAAGCAGCTTTCCTAATCCTAATCAAACTGCCTAAACAATCCAAACAGTTTTGGAAGCCTTCCTGCCTTGACCAATTAAAAAATCTAAAACCGAATTGGCTGGGGAAAGCTTGTGAAACCCGAACTGTTGCTTGTGGGGAAGCCACCAGTCCACGTGATTTCTGTCCTATTTTCCAGCATTGGGTCGAGTCTTTTGATTTGTTTTATTTATGGTCAAATCAGTCCTTCTTTTGTCTTTCCAAAGTCGATTAGGAGTCTAGTTAGTTTCCTAAAGTGAGTCTTGTTTCTAGATCTGTTGGTGTCTTAGTTTTCTAATATTTTCCCAGCATTGTTTGTGTCCATCTTATAGGGTCTTGTTGCATGTTAATCCTTATTGGATATTTTGGAAATTTTGAGGGAAATTTGACCAATTTACCCTCAATTTCTTCAAGTCTCCTTGTAGGGCTTTCTAAGTTGTTTTCAGCCCTAATGAATCGATCTTGTTCTAAATTTCTTTGAAGTACTACAACTGCGTGCATTAGTATAGTTGATTTGTGCACTGTGGAAACTCTAACGTCCTCAAAGTGAGTGATCGCAAAGCCAAAGAGAACTTTTGAGATCATTTGAGTGATATATGAGTGTGAGTGTAAACACGTGAGGCAGCGTGTGAGGATTCCTATCTATTTGTTTCTTTTACTAACCTTTTTGCAGGGAAATTCAAGCATGTCTTATGAGGAGGAAACCCCAAGTCAAGAGGTGACCCCACCTCCTAATTGTACACTCCGGATTAAGGCAATTCCAAAGCCAACAATGATTCAAGCTACATTTATTCTCGCCCAAACGGCATCTCACATGGTTGAAGTTATGGGCCGTCCATCCATTCTTCTTATCCTTCAAGCCATTAATTGCGGACTAATCTTTTCAAGAGGAGGGGAATGATGCAATCCTGATGCAATCCTCTCTAGCCGATTTTGTATTTCAGTTATTTCCTTGTTATTTTCTTCATGTTTAGCTTATGCTAGATTAATGTCTAATGTTGGCGAAAGGGTACATTTAGTTTAGCTTTGATTAGTGGGATTAATTGGTTAAGTGCATGTTGCACATTAGAAGAACCAAGGGTAGTGTTCGTACCTAATTAAAACTTGACCGAAGACTTCCGTTAGCCAAGACGCCTTGTCGACCAAAGTCTTCGATCCAACTTGCGTAAGTGGCGGCATGTCTTACTAGGTCAAGTCTTCGATCAACAATCGTGGAGGCCTTTTCTTTTGGGATAGGGTTTCTTTGTCTAGCTGGTTCTTATGTTTCCTAGTAGTAGTAGGTTTTGTTTGTAAGCCTATAAATAGGCTACTTAAGTCACATTTTTATAAAAAGTGAATGGAGACGAATTATTTCAGAAATTGTTGAAAGTTTTCTCTTGGTTTTTGTGAGAACAACCTTTGAGTGCCTTAGATGGAATTCTAAGTGTTCAAAAGACTTATCAATCAAGATCACGTTGATTGTGGTGTCTTCTACCATCAATCTTGGTCTCGTGTTGCCCTTGATCAAGTTGATATTTCCACCGCCAAACCATGGTGAAATCGCTCTAGATCCCGTGGAACTTGTCGTTATTCGTGTTTTGCGAAATAGGGCGAGGATCAGATCATGCACAAAACATGAAAGTTGTAGAGAATTAATTAAATTTTGACTCCCAAAATTTTAGATCAATCTGAGCACTATATCATGTGAAATTATCAAAATACCCGACCGACAAAACCCTGTTTTACCCGAGATAACTTTCTAAACCTCGAGATTTTGAATTTTGACCATGAAAACGCATGAATTGGATCTTGATATCTTCATAAGAAATGTAGGTCTATGTCTTAGCTTCGAAATGGTATAAAATGCATCTCAATCAATGAGTGAAGCTCCGTTATGACAAAACACTAGAAACTAGTAGAAACTAGATAGTTTGATAACTAACTTTGCTCATAATCATATTACCGACCGAATGTTTCATGTTTGTTAAAACCTTTGTAATGATACTTATGTTAGACACTTTTGGCAAATTTGCACAAGTTGCATCCTAGAATGTGCTAAGAACTTGAGTTTGACCTATCAACTTGAAGTGTACCAAATGTTTCTCACACAGATTTGTCTTCAAGAAACTACAAGGAATCTAGACAATCCAAATTAAGTTGGTAATATGTATACTAAATGCACTTATATGTATGAAACTTAGTGAATAAACCATGACATTCTAGTGAAGCTAAATGAGTCATGTTTGTGAAGTTTAGCATAGCATGAATACTAAGTGGAACTAAAGAAATTGTCAACTTTTATACTTGGCTTGATACACTAGTTGTTATTTGGATTAATTCTACCGAATGATCTTATATCTTATCTTTGCTTAAGTGGCAAATTGAGACCAAAGTAGAGTCTCTTAAAAGAGAGCAAACTCATTTGTCTTGTGAAATGGTAATTGCTAAGACTTCTTGGGAATGTGCTCAAGTTATTTCTTAGTTTTAACTATGAAAAGTAAATAATGAGTTTTAGAGAAATAATGAGTTTTGGAATCGCTATGCAATGTCCCTTGTTCTTGTTTCCAATCTTGTTTTAAATTGATATCCATAATTATTTATGGCTATTTTAGCAAATAGTCACTACCTGAAACGTGCCTTATTGCTCCAGGGCTCGTAAATGAAGAAACCAGTGTTGCTTTGAGTGACAAGTAAAACTTGTGAAATAATGGTGAGTGCCAAGTGCATGACTTGATGCCCTACTTGAACAGCTTACATGAACTTGTTACATGCTTGAATGTGAATCTTGTTAATGGAATTGTTGAGGCGGGTGTGTACTTTATCTCGCCCCTTACTTGACTTGATGATTTCTTACTTGTACTTGAACTTGAGCTACTTGTACTTGTGACCGCTTTGTCGAGTGCAGCGTTGACTCCTCGACCTACTTGTGTTCGTGGCCCCAAAACCCATTGGTGACCCATTCAACTCAGGCTGGCTAGGGCTTGGCCGAGAAGCTTCGTGAGCCATGGGCTCTTGACATGAACGTTGATTGGAGAGTAATTTCTCGACCACTTACTTTGGTAAACTTGACTATTACCACCTTATTGGCATGTGGGCTGGTGGGGTGAAACAATGGATGGAGAATGGCATTAAGTGGTGATCTACGTAATTTTTCTTACTTGGTTGATGAAGTGTCAATGGATAGAAACCGCTCAATACAACCTAAAAGGCATGAAAGTGGATTAGTTCGAGAGCTTTCCTATCCTCCTTTAATGCATTTAGTTTCTTCCTTCTTAATATGAATACTATGGAGATATGCCTGCTATGTATAGAAGTGTAGTCTTTTCCTTTACTTGTTTGCCTCTTTGTTTTTCTTGGCCACACCGAAGCTTTCGCTCACGCCTTCGATTAAGTTTGTTATTCCCAACAGGACTTAAAGGGCGGTTGGTGGAACTAGTTTTGACAAGCTTTTGTCTATTTTTCACCAACGCACTTATTTAAGTCGCTTGAATTTTCGTAGTGTAAACTTGAGGTATAACCACAGTGAGTCGTTGTATTGAATGAAATTTGCACTTTTAGACAATGACACTTATTATGTTAAGTAGTTTCTTGGCTCAGTCGATGGTCTTAAATATCCTAGAATTGTTAGTGTAATCCACGAGAGTTGGGCAAGCATTGGCCCAATCGATACCTTTGTGGTACTTCTGGAAGAGGTGCCTAGCGTGAGGAATTAGACAAGGGACCCTCCGTCCCGCTAGTCTCTAAAACTTCGTAACCCAATTTGCTAGAAATGAGGAAAATGAGAAGATAAGGAATGAACCTGCAAGGTGAATGGACTAGCTGAAACACACCTTTTCTTTGCTGATAATTCCCTAATATTATGTAAAGCAAAAACAGTCTAGGCAGAAGAGTTAATAAGAATTCTGAGCTTGTATCAAAAAGGATCAGGACAGAAGATAAACTTGGAAAAATCTTGAGTTTTCTTCATCAAGAATACAAGCAAGGAAAAGCAGGTAGAAACATGTTTTAGGACAGATCAGAGTGGTAAAGCAAGGCAAATACTTGGGATTTCCAATGGTGATCACAAGGACTAAGAGCCAGCTCTTTGGTTTCATCAAAGACAAGTGCTCAAAGACACTAGGCAAATGGAAGAATAAAAAATTGAGTTCAACCTGGTAAGGAAGTATTAAAGCAATCACAATGGCACTACCTACTTATGCAATGTCTTGTTTTAAACTCCCAGCAAGTTCATGCAAGAATATAAGTGCAATGATGGCAAACCACCGGTGGGGTAGGAAAGAGGAACAAAGAAAATGCATTGGTGCTCTTGGAAGAAACCGACAATTGTGCAAGGAAAATGGACTTGACTTCAAAGATCCGCAAATATTCAACAAACTTTCTTTGGGAGAAAACAAATTTGGAGGGAATAACTACTGACTGAACCTCTCACAGTAAAGTAAGATTCTAAAGGCTGGATACTTTCCCAAGCTGCTTTGCCACTAGATGCCCAAATTGGTAGAAATGCATCTTGGATTTGTAGCAAAAACCTCATGGAGGTCAAAAGAAGATTTTAAGAAGGGAGTTAGAAGGAAAATTAGTGGCATGGCAGGAAACACTAGGATCTGGAAGGATGCTTGGGTGCCTAAATCAAGCGATGGGAAAATAAGCTGGTCGAGCCCGGAGGGTCTAGCTTTTCTTGAGTTTGAAGAATTAATCCTGGCCGGGGTGGAATGGGCCTTTTAGTCTGAAGCCTTTAGCTCGAGATGTAGGAAAAGTCATAGAAGAGGCCTCTAATAACTGGTAGAGCTTTCCACGACAATGTAATTCTTGGGACAATACATCAAAATTAGGTTATGAGACCATTATGCAACATAGAGATTCATGGCGCAAAACCAATATAGATGGGAAGGAACCAAGTTGAAATTCCCGGAAAGCATAGGAATTATGGAAACAATACATGGAAGCTAAAATAACAAACATAAGAAGAAGAGTTTTCATATGGAAATGCACGAAGACAAGTAGGAGAAAACATCTTCAAAACGGGGAAAAGAGAGTGTGATATGTGAAGATGTGACAAAGAATCTTTGAGACAATTATGAATACCTTTTCTTCAAATGTTTTAAAGCTTGAAGCAATATGGAAAATATACTAGCTGTTGCAATGGGATGGAATTAAAGACCAACAAATTTTAGGAAATGGTGGATGGCTTTACAAGAAACTGGTGGAAGGAGAGGAAGGAAGAGAATATATAAACCGGTGGTGCATTTGTGGCAGATTTGGAGCCTCTAATGAGAGAATTTAAGCGACAAGTCAGACATCCTTGGAAGGTAATTCAAACATAGAAGGAATGGGATAGTCTGAGTAGCAATGCTAAGCAACCAACCAGTGAGCATCCTCTCAAGCGGATAAAACTATAACTTCGATGTAGCGGGAGAAACAGTAACTTGTTTGTGGTGAAGTGGTGACCTGAGAGGAAGGGAGAAAATATGGGCATTGGAGTAACAACAATGGAATTCAAACAAAAGGATAAAAGGCTAGTTTCATTAATAGAAAGAGGAGTATACAGGGTCGAAACCTATGGACTATCCATAGCTAATAAGAATGACAGAAAAAAAAAACTTGGATTGGAAGAAGTTAAAATCTTGACTTCATACAACCAAGCTACAGAACAAGTGAGGACATAAAGTTGTAAAGAACATCGGGGATTTTTGCCCTTTATGAAGGATGTAAAGAGCTAATTCTATGTTTAAGAAATCTTCCATTAATTATCCGACGTTAGAATGGTTTTAAATTTTTTTGTAACCATATGTTAAAGCATAGCTCATGATAAGGGTTAGTAATCTCGATTGTTAAATTGCACTTTTGTATAGCTCAATTTGACTCTTGCTCACAAAATGTATAGCTTCTTTATAGAAATAAAAGATTTATAGTTTGAGAAAAAAATTAGTTACATGTTTGGGTTGTTTAGTAAAGCAAGTAAAACTATAAGACTTTGGTTTAATTAGTGAGAGGTCCAATACCACTAACTAAATGTCATTGAACAATTAGAAGTAAATAGAAATAATATTAGTGGCGAGTTAGTAAATGATTAATTAATTTATTGACAAACAATAATTGGTAAATTGTGCCTAATTAGTGAATAGGCTAATAGTAATTAACTAATATGGTAGTGAATGATTAGATAATTAATAGTATTATTTGGTTAAACAATTAAATAATTTATTTAATAATAATTGAGTGGTTTGAGTAGTACTTTATAATTTACTTAAAATTATTATTGTTAATAGCATAGATTAAAGATTAAACGGTTATTCAATATGGTAGATGATTAATTGAGTAATTGAAGTAGTTATTTAAATGATTAAGTAATTAACAAATTAATAGTATTCCAGTTAAAGGTTAATTGGTGGTGAGTGGTAAATTAACTAAAGGGTATTTAATAATCAGTTAATTAATTGATGAAGGTAATAATTGGTAAAATAATTTATTAATGGATTAATTAATAATAATTAGAGAATGATTATGTAAATAATGAGTATAATAGTAAATAGCCAAATGACTAATTAATTTATTATGATTACTAATAATTAATAATTTTTTGAAATAATTAAGGTAAATATTGAAACAATAAGTCAGGTTAAATAAATAAGTAAGATTTAAATATTTGAATAAACAATTTGGTAAAATGAGTTAAATAAGTAAAATAAATGAATAAGATTAATAACATTAAATATTAAATGAATAAATAAAGTTAAGAAATTACTGTTATACCAAACTAGCCAAATTAGCATTATTTAAATGCATAAGTCCATGAATAAATGATTTACGCCAAATAAATAAATAAATAGATAGGTAAAATAAAGAAGTGGATCAATGAATGAATAGGAGAGTAGATAACACTTATACTGTATATAATCAAATTATACCTCTTTTGATAAAATAAAATATAGGAATTTCTAAATGAAAATTTTCTAAAAGAGGCTTTCTAAATTAGAAATTTTAAATTGGGAAGCTTCCTCAAAGAAAAAAATCTTTATATTTTGGAAACTGTCCAGAGTGCCTTTAATGAATGTCTTTAGGTTTGTTTAAAGGGTAGGAATTGGTTACACTGAAATATTCATAATTGATTAATTAGCTTATATACATGTTAGTAATTATGGTTTGGCAGAGTTAAGACGAGTTAAAGAATAGTTTCAAGGTGAGCAAATTGAGGATAAGTGGTTTCTTGCTGTCCCTACACTTTTCAGTGTTAAGTAAGATTTTCTCAAGTAAATACTTTATTTTAGTATATGAAAAGGAATCATGTGTAATACCTATTTAAAGATGTTTTACTACTTCAATTGTTATGAATTGAGTGTATTTTTTGTAAAGAAGCGCATGTGAAGTATGAGATGAGATCACGGGTAGTTTTTTGTGCGGTATAGAGTATAGTTAACTAAGCGTGCTTTGTGTCGTGCATGAAATTTTGGTGTTAGCAATCATGGAGTTGATATAAATCCTGAGCGATTGACTTAAGGTCATGGAATCCGGTATAGAATCCATTCGATTGACTCGGCTTATATTTATATCATGTGAATTCAAAGAGACAATGGTAAATCTTAGTCCACCTTACCAGAAGGTTTAATCTATAAGTTGAGTACCAGAATCGAGATATTACATCGCTTTTCGCTAAAACTATATTTTATAAGGAAATAAAATAGCATGATTATCATATATATATGATTTACGGCCATATTCGGTGATTATATTCACGTTATATGCTAAGTAACTTTCCCCATGGCCCCGGTAGGGTGCACTTTCTAGAATCTAAAGGTTAAATGCCATGGGATAGAAGATTACCCCATGGCCTACGCTCGTTTTTTACATGAAATATATATATATTGTATGTTGAGGAATTTAAATACTTTTATGTTTCCTATATGTATACATGGGTATTACGTAAAAAGAAATTATGAAATTATAATATATATACCGTTTACGCGTTGATGGGGAGGTAAGTACCTCTATTTGGGCATATAACCCCAAAACATGGCTGTATTACTTACTGGAAGATCACCTGAAGGCTGAAGAATTCATGAATAGAGAAAATAATGAAGTAGATAGATGGTATTTTGATTACAATCACCACAGCGGGTCCTACACCAAATTTCAAGTCATGAATCTAGTTTGGTGTTCTAATGGTGTTTACAGATTATGTCCAAATTAAGTAGTTATTTTATTCATTGTTAGTGGTTCAAATACAGGGTAAAATTCTGCAGGCTTGTCAGAGAGTGGACCAAATTTCCTTCTTATTTGAGATGGGATTTAAGAGTCTTTTTTAGCAATTTCAATTAGTGTGGGTTTAACGCAAGGCTGCACTTAAATATATATACTCATACAATAAAGGGTGAGCGAATTATTCTAGGGAATTTGAGGAAAACTTTTCTCTTGGTTCTGCGAGAACAACCACTTGAGAGTGCCTGTAGAGCGTTTCTAGGTGTTCCAAAAAAAAGACTTTTATCAATCAAATGGTGGGTGTGGTATCTCTACTTGTCAATTTAGGTACCAGGTTGCCGCAGTCAAATTATTATTTCCGGCCCTGGGCCATTGATGAGTAGCGATTACGAATCTGCATGGAGAAACTTACTACGGGTTTACGATAAGATGGGGCCGAGAATGGCATTATCGATTATTGCTCCCGAGCAGATTGATGTATACCAGGTTTATATCCTTCTTGTTCTTGTGTTTTCCTTTTCGTTTGCTCTTTGTTGAAAAAAAAAAAATTGAACCTTTATTGGTCTTGTAGTAAGTCACGTTGGTCCTTCTTTGCGGTACTGTTCATCCGAATTCACTGTTCATCAATTTTAATCTCTAGTTTCTTGATTGTTGGTCTTGTGTCTTGAGTCTTGAGTCAAAAAAAAAAAAAAGTCAATCCTTCACTTGGTCTTGTTCTTGTTGGGTTTCTTGTATTTCTTGCTTCTAAATTTACGGATTTGTCGTGCAATCCCACTCACCTTTGGGCGGTTTCTAATGCACACGGAGTAATTGTACTAAATACATGGTTATGGCGTTCTTCTGGTAGAACAAGATCCTAGATTCGTGGTAGCTGAGAAAAACCAGAAGAGACTTGAAGAAACCAAGGTTAAGTGGTCAATTTTCCTCAAATTTAAGAATACTTAATGAGGGGGTTAAACACATATTTGGGACTACAAAAGAATGGACACAAATACTGCTGGAAAACATTGGGAAACTGGGACACAACATGGAAGGATTTAAGATATATGAAGCCTCAAATTGGGGCTAAGATTTGAACTATAGTATGGGAAGGAAAAAATGGAACCCTAACGACTTGAAAACAAGTTAAAGAAGACACAGTTAAGTACTGGAAACAAGAACAAAGATAAAAGAGTATGAATTAATTGTTCAGCATTGGTCGGACACAATCTAACTACCAAATCAGTTTAGTTTAAGAATTTGAGTCCAATAAATGATTACAAAGCTTTCAAACAGTTTTGGATTTGGTTTTCTAAGGCTGATTGATCCACTTTTTGGGCATTTGGTATTGTGGCTATTTGGGGATTAGGAGGCTTGATTTACAAAGGACTTGGAAGAGAGTTTCCTATTTTGGTTGCTCTATGTTAAGCGACAGAGCAATCAAGTTGGAAAAGAGGAATTTGAAACTGGGCATTGTTTTCAGTTTCTAATTTCAGACTGGCCTACAGGCAAACAATTTCATTCTTTTCATCCTTCACCGAGATGCGGATCAAACTTTAGGCAAACAATTTACGGCCCAAAATTTCAGATCAAAACAAGAGCAGATAAAATACAAAGCACAAGTTTAAAGTGATGAGAATTGACATTCTTTTTCTTTTCTTTCTTTTGTTTCTCTCTTTTTTTTCATCAATTTTAGAATTGCTTCAAATTCAAAGAAATCAATGATTTTAATTCAAATTCAAGTGTTTAATTGGTTTCAAATTTCAGAAGAAAACGTTGAGTTCAAGAATCTTGTTGAAGTAAACATTCAGAACTTGAGGTTTGTTTTCCAAGAATTCCAAAGAGATTATGAACAAGTTCAAGATTTAATGATTTTGCTTCGAGAGAGATCACCCGGAATTTCTGGTTTAGATAAATACAAGATTTCAACAATTTGACGACAAGCACACACAATATAAAGACAAATTTAGGATCACTAACAAGAACAAAGGAAGCTAGACTGACAACGAAGAAACCTTTGACGGGGTGGGAACAAAATTACCTGGGAATTGCACTAAAACAAACTTGGACTAACAACTAACTCAACAAAAGATGACTCAAGAGATGACTAGATTTCAAGACTTCAAAAGCGACTCATAAATGTGCGACAATGGAAAGCACCATCTGACTCATAGCAATACATGAGAA